>PVHX01004761.1:0-121025 GCA_004024805.1 Geosciurus inauris
AAAAAAAAAAAAAAACAGACTGAAAAAAGTCAGGAGCCAAAACTAACTAGAGCCAACAGTGGATAAATGAACAAGCAGAGACTTGAACAAAGCAATCCCAATTTCCTAGAAGAGTTCCTCCTAATGGTATTGGACATTAGTCCTAAGTCTTCCAAATGCTAACAGTACCTGAATCTTAAACCTGCTAGTCCATAGCTTTTCTCAAGTACCTGAATCTTAAGTCTTAAATTTACCTTCGGTTCCATAGCTTTTCTCAACATGCTATAGAGAGAGAGGTAAGTGATCTCATAGCAGTACTGGAATTCATAAGCTAAATAAATAAAAATTGCCAAGATTCTTGGTGTTATGAGTTATGACAATCTTTCCTTACATTTATTTTAATACCACTTAGTACTCTGGGTTTTCTGCTACGGTACACATTAAGATATACAAGCGTTTAGATACTTAGGTATGTGTTAACTATCGCACCTTCCTCACTGAGAAAGGAATTCAAAGCCTTACTTTTTTTCTCTACCTTTACCTAAAACATTTAAGATTACACCGAAGTGCTCTGTGTTCCTAGTGCTCTTACAGAGCATTCTGTGGCAGTAGCAGCTAACACTACCAACCAGAAAGAACACTAGAATCCTGTCAGAGTGCATGATCCATAATGGACAAGAGGTCAAGTTTTTCAGTCTTTTCTGTTTGCACATGGGTGCCCAAACCTCAAGTTTCTCCTAAGATCTCTGTACCGCAGAGCCCACGGCAAGGGTGGGGTTGCTGGAACTTCCCCCAGCTCCCCACTAAGAGGCTCTCTGGCGCATTGGGCGAAGGCAGTGTGTGCAAGCCAGATTTTGCACCTTTGGGCCCCAGAGTGGTCGGGGGTCGCCAGGCACTCTCCCGCGCGACAAGCTGACCCCACAGTCGCTCTTGGGGGCCGTGCCTGCCAAGTATCGCGGGACTTGTGCACATCGCAGGAGCGGCAGCTCCTGGAGCAGCTGGAGCGCGCTCGGTGCGCACTGCTTCAGCTCGGGGAGGAGCAGGAGCCGGGAGGGAGGAGGGCTGGGGGGTGCTGGTTACGTAAATGATACTAGCCCAGTGAGAGGCCTCCGGGCTGGGGCTACGAGAGGGGGAGGGACCGCGCGAAGAGGAGGGGCTGGGAGGCAGCGGGCTGGGGTGGGAGGGGGGCGGGGGCCGGGGCGAAGTGACCAGGCGGCGGCGGTGGCGGCTCTGCTAAGGTGACAATGTGCTAGGAGTCCTCACTCGGTCTTCGTGCCTCCTCGGCCTTGGCGTCCGCTCTGGTCGCGCTCGGGGAGTCCCACAGCCCGCCGCTTCGCTATGAGGGCGCCTCTCTGGGGCTGGCCGAGGCCGGAGCCTGCTTGCTCTGCTTGCGAGGAAGTGTGAAGAGAGCGCGGGCGGGAGCTGGGCTGCGCACGGAGCGGCACTCTAGGGCCGGCGCGGTATCCAGGTGAGCGCCGTTTGGTGAGCAGTGTACTCGGCGCAGCTGGTCGGCGCTCGCCGGGCTTGATCGGAGGCTGAATCCAGTGCGTGGACCGCCCTTCTGTCTTCGTGGGATCCTTGGCCACGATAGCAGGTCTTCGTCTCTCTCTTTCGCTCTCTCTCTTCGTGACAGTCTGGGACGAGCCCCCTCCGTCTGCCGGAGTGCTAGGGAGCTGGGTGCCTCAAAGTCCCCTAGCGAGTGCCAGGGTGCGGAGCAGAACCCAGGGCAGGGGAAGGGGCAAGGGCGGACCTGGCGAGGCGGTCTCCAGGGAGCTAGGAGCACGCTTGCTCGCCGCTGCAGGTGCGGCGGGAGAATCCAGAGGCGCGGAACTTTGTCTCTGCCCTCCCTTCGCTGGGCTTTTTTCCGCTACACCGCCAAGCTGAGGTGCTTATGGGCCCCCATCTGTGCCCTGGCTGCGCTTAGCGGCTGGGGCAGATTGGCCTCCTGGTTCGGACAACTTTCTCCCACCAGCTGCGGGAAGCTTGGGTTTGAGCTGCCGACCTTGTTTCCCCATCGGGCACCCGGCACCCTCTGGTTCTTGAGTGTCTTTTTGGACGTTAGCCTGCCTCGTTTTCTGCCTCTCTTTACCTCTTTCAGTGCTCAGACTCCTCTCATTCGTTCCGTGTGTGTCTCTCTCGCTCAGTTTCTGTCTGACTCTTTGGCTTGTGATACCCTCTGCACCCAGATATGAATCTGTTTTTCTTTCATTCTGTTTCCACTTGTCGTTCTTGGGATAACTCTGTGTCCCTGTAATTCTCTTTGCTTGCCTCTTCGTCTTGCAGCCTTTTTTTCCCCCTTCTACTTCTTCTCTCTGCCCATCTCTGCCTTCCTCTGGTGTCCTTTTGCCCCCAAATCCTGAAGCGCTTGGTCAGGGGAGCACTCATCGTCTGGGCACCTCCAGGTGCTGAGACCTCTGATCTGGCCCCCGGGAAGACAGGTTGGAGGCAGTTTGCCCTTGTCATAGCTGTCATAGAGCTGAATGAGGGGCTCAAGGGGCAGAGTGGAGGGCGTCTGGCTAGCCTCTCTACCAGGGTTGGAGGGCCCTGTGCTGCTGGGAACCCAAATGGACTGAGGCTGTTGGTTTGGACAGGAAAACTGCAAAAGCCTTTTCGTGGTGTACCTTTTTTTTTTTGACTAAGGTTAGTTGAATTTCCAGGGGCAGAGTCTACCTCTCCAGCTTTAGAGGCCACCACAGGAGAAGAGTTAGTGTGGGCAGGCATAGAAGATTTGGGATTCAGGAAAAACTAATCTCAAAGGGTTAGTTTGAGGAAAAACTAATCTCAAAGGGTGAGAGCTTTTCTGAAGCAAAGGGTTTACTAGAAGCTGAGCAGAGCTTTGGGGACCAAGCAGGCATGCCTGAATTAAACTACCTTTCACTCACTCAGTTTTTACGAGAGCAGTGTACCTGAGAGAATCACAGTGACTTTTACCAAAGATTTTATTTGCAGCGCTGAAGATACTTGCTGACACCAACCCCTTGAAATTTCAGGTTTCATTGTGGTTTCCAAAATTTTAGCTTTATGTGAAATATGCCTTTGCTCAGGTCTCCTCCCTGTCCACCAGCCCCAAGTCTTCCCTTTCCTTTGCTTGTTTGCTTTCATGCCCTCTAGTGTTAAAGAAACCTGCTGCCTGAGAATACTGAAAAGTAAGGTCAACCTATTGATGATTTACTTTGGACTTCTCACCTTCCAGGGATCTTTTTCCTTCTGTTACTCATATCCTGTCTTTTTCCTGAATGACTTTTGCATTGCATTGTTAATCTTTCCTTTCCCCTGATCTTTACAAATGCCTCCTCTCCTGCAGAATTAGAACCTTAATATGGGAACTCTGTTTGACTTCAGGGATAAATGGATGTGGAGAATTTTCATAGCCTAAGGCAGACATTGAACATAAAATGTGCCTTCCTCTGTATCATTTGCCATAAACCAGGATTTCATCTCTTCCTTATGCTCCTGCCCACCTTCAACTCTATGGAGAATTTCCCTGGCTGTTCCTGCTTGCTCAAATAAATGCTTTTAATTCACCATTTCTATGATGTTCATTCCATCCCAGGGCTTAAGCTACTTGCTTTAGTAGGGGCACTGTGTCTCAGATCAGGTTTGGAGAGAAGGAAAGGAAAGCTTTTTCAAAGGAATTATAGGATGTTGCTGGTGTAGATTAATTCTGGATCAGAAAGTCTAGAGTAGAAAGAACCAGATGCTGCCTCTGATATGCAGACCCTAGGGTAATGTGGGAAAGCCAGTATGTGTTTAATGAAAACTTGTTGGTTGATTGATTAGCATGCAGCTGATTATAGACTTCCAAGTTACCCAGCTATGCTAATGAGCCTATGTACTTGAAGTTGAATTCTACCTCCTTTTTTTTTTTTTTCTGTTTCATTTAGGCTTCTATGAATAGGAATTGAAGAGTAGTAGAAGATAGGTTGAAATAGAAGTTCTGCTTCTTTCCGATTCATCTCATTGCTTGAATTTTCTCCTCTTTGCAACTCTTTAACTTGGCTGGTGTTTTTTGAAGAAATAAATTCAGAGGCTCTTATAGGTAGCATCTCTCAGCCTTCATATCTGAAAGTAAATTGGGATATGACATCTTATTGGGGTGAATATTTTTTGTGTGATTTTAACAAGTGACAAGCTCTTTTTAATGAAAAGAACAGATGTATCAGTTTAAAATTTTGAGGGTTATAAATTGACTTGTAAGCTGAATCACCATAAATAACGTGTAGGTTCCCATACTACTTCAAGTATATACCAGAGGTGTGATACCGCATGCATAAAAGAATTTGCTGAAGTTCCTGGAAATACAGTGCCTCCTGATTCAAGGTTTTAATAGTGATCTATGAGCTGCTGTATTGCTCTTTTCTTGATATATTAGTCACCCCAAAACAGTTGGGGATTTACTATAAGTATTGTGTAGGAGCATATTCAAGGCAATTTTGCTTTAAAAGGAATACTTGCAAGTTATTTAGTATTCTTTCCTCCCCAATTTTGGTATTTAAAAATAGCAAGGAGAATGAAAGTAGAAATTCTGATATTGGTTGAGATGCCTTCTAATTTTTTACTGATTTAACTTACATATTAAACTTTTTAACAATGTGCATCCATTTCAGGTCAAACAGTTATATCAAAATGAAATACATTTCTATCATGCAAACTTGATTATTAGAAGTGGTAATTGTAACAGGACAGGACATTTCCATGTAGTAAAGATTGGAGACTTTCAAAACCTTTGGTGTTTTAGGAAGAATATAAGGGAAAAAGTAAAGAAAAGGGTATTTTTATTCTTTTTAATTGGACAAATGAATAGAACAAAACAATCCAGAGGAAAATTTGAACAGAATTAACTCCCATCATGTAAAATGAATGCAATGCTCCATGTTTCTCATAGGTGTTCTTTGTACTTTATGAGAGTAGATAATTTCAGTAATTGTGTCCTTTAAATGAATTTGCCTTATTAGCCATCATATTCTCAAGTGACAACCCTTGTACTAAACAACACATTGTTAAATGTTACTTTTAATAAGTTACCTTCTTGGGTTTGGGCCTCTCCTATTAGGACCATGTAGATACATGAAATGGGATCTAACAGGATCATTACTTTGAATTTTGAATGATCGTATGCCTGTTTATCAAAAGGTTTTAACTAGGCTTTGATTTTATACTCAACCTTCTACTTTTGTTATCAGAATAAATTTATGTGAAACATCAAATCAAGAACTAAATATATGTAGTCATATTGACTCTGAGAATTGTCTTTGGTGATTTTTCTTAAGTCCACCAGCTTCCCCAACCAATGCATATAGACACTCCTCTACCCTCACCGCCAGGCATATGTTTGAAACCATAAACTACATTTAAAGATCTGGCACTGCCTGCTTTAATAAACCGTTTTTCATTTTAACAGATTAGATTTCTACTTATAGTTTCTACCTTAAGGTATGTTGTTTAATTAAGAATTTTTGCCACTTAGTAACCAGCATACATGTTTTTGAAGAAACTGGCCTTCCACTGTGAAATTTCATACTTAGAGAATTCAAGGACATTTATGAAAATGGATGCACATTAATTCAGTCATAGTTGGTCATCTATTTGGAGCATTATAAGTACTTATCTTTGAGAGCAGTAGTATAAACTATGGACTTTATTTATTTGATGTTTGTTACTCTTTCATTCAGATTTATGCTTATGTCTGTTTTCAGTGTACTATATTTATAATAATATATTTAATTGAACTTACTTTGATTACCAAGAAATGATTGCAGATGCATGAATCTGACTGTGTCCCTAAATTCATTTTGGCAAGTTTTATGGGTTTAATTTCTTAGTATATCTTGGGACATATTTATTTAAGTTGATGTTTTTACCTTTTAAATTTTATTGAGAGGTTGATGGCCTTTAAAATTCAAATTATAAATTAAAATAGGGAGAAATTGTTTTCCTCCAAGGGCCCAAATTTAAACAAACATCCATATGATTATAGTCTTCCCAACTATCAGGCTCTTTCTTCATGTCTACCCAATTAACATCATCTACCCTTCACAATTCATTTACAAGATTCAAAACATCACTTGTTTGAAGTAGTGCCACGTTAATGATTAATCATCTCAGTATAGCTTGAGAATGATATAGGAAGAGTAGTGATTTTCATGGAGATGAATATATTTGTGGTTACTTTATGTGATATGTGATTTAATTTGACATACTGCTCATATTAATTGCTCAGATTTCTTTTGTATTTTTTTTTAAAGAAGTGCTTGCTTACTGTTAAGATAGATGGGAATTGTCAAAGGTATATCATATCAGGGTTTTAACTTGATGGGGGATTAATTTGGATTCTGTTTGATGTGCTACATTACATTGAATTGTTGCTTAAATTTTATTTAAGCTCTTGCAGAACATTACAGGGACAGTGTGATTAAACTGTTTGTTGGCACTTTGGTGTGTATGATACATGTGGCAAGTATCCACTGTAAACAGAGAGAATTTAAAGCATAGCCTGCTCAATCAAAAAATAGCCCAAATTACACCACAGAGATAGTTGTAAATGTCAACTTAGCCTCTTGCCTTATATTAATTGCCTTGATTTTATAAGCACAGCATCTCTCTTTTTGTTAATAAAATGGATTTTGACATATGAGGAGGATTATGTAGCTTCTTGTAGATCAGAGGCGTAATAACTGACTTAATTTCCTCTTGAGGTTTTTATTACATAATTAGTTTCAGATAGGGTGAGATTTATATGACTATCAAGACCTCAGTGCAACACAACCATTAGTTTAAAGAAAGAAAAATGAAACAAAATGCACATGGAGCTATGTCTTTCTAACTTACTTATGATGGAGTTACAATGGTGAATTATAAATTGATAAATGACTAAAATTGATTACTTAGTACTTACACTGTAATTAGTAAATATCTGACAAATTTTGCCCGATTTATCTTTATAAAAACTGTATATAATATGTATTATTATTATTCCATTGTATGAATAAGGACTCACCTCAGAATCACATAAATCATATGTTAGGGCAAAGGATGACACCAGTTCTTTCTTTCTGAATCCAGTTCTCCATCTGACATTTTCACTAATAAAATTTTTAAAAAAGTTCCAACCTCCATGTGCATGTTTTCCTTTCCACAGTAAGAATAATTTAAAAAGTCTACTTAACATTACCATAATTTTATAAAAGTGGACATTTTAACACCAATTCTGATGAAAGATCTGAATCTCAAAGAATAATTCTTTCAACAGAATAAATTTATCTCTCTATACATTTTCCTCCTTGCACTTATATTTCTAATTTAACAATTTTAGTCAACTGCTGAAAATTCAATCACAGAAAATTTTATTCTGCACACTGTATTCAGGCACTATTGTTATTCTGAAACACTATGCTATTCTATCTGCCCCTGGTGCCCACACACCACAGACCAACATGGTTTTCATGATCTTGATGTAATGAGACATTGTACTTACAGGTTTTCCATTCTCTGTCTAGTTGTCAGTCTGGGTAATATGATTTAGCCTTAGGGAAGACGCTAGCAGTTGTTTCAGCCTTAGGTTACTGCATCATGCCTGCAGATGATTGGAGGATTGAAGATGACTTGTTCCTTGGTAGTAGTTAATCACACATCATTGTCACCAACATGGTGCCAATCTATGTCCTGGGACAAGGAATAAAGCAAGAAAAAATTTTAAAGTGTCACGTGAACAACTTATGTCTTTTCCTGAATCAGAGCACTCCAACCTTTGTAAAGAAGATCCATATTAAGATATTTGTCTATAAGTAAAGAAAACAAGAAATAGCTTGTTTCCTTGAAATACTCCTGACAGTCCTTAAATTACATTGGAAAATATTCATATTTATGAAATTATTGGTGAAATCCTACTGAAGCGTCTGGATTTTTTTCAAGTATGTAAATAATCAGTGTGTTAAACTTTGATGACATGTATTACGTCCTTATTCTTGGCATTTGGTTGATTTTGAGAGACCTTCTTCTCTTTGGTATTTTTGTTTAGTTCACTAAGTCTTTTTATAGATCTTTTCTTTAGTCTTCTCTAAGACAAATTTTATTTTATATTGATACCTTATTAGATTATGTAAATTATTTGAATTCCATACTGCCAATGAGTCAATGAATCTGTTTTTTAAATAAAATTCACACTTAGAAATTATGTAATTTCCAAATTCTATGTAATTTTCAAATTATAAATGAGGACTATCCTAATTTCCAAACTCAGTATAATCTCTTCTCTTTTTCTCATAGCAGGTTCTACCTCTTGTTTCTGAATCCTCAGGCTCATATTTCTGTTGACTCTCTTAGTTTATTCTCAAATGAGACCATAGGTCACTTATCCTGAAAAACAATAGAAACTAGCCTGTCACTTATCATGGCTCATATATTTCCTATATCCTATAGATTTTAAGCATACTTTTATGTTTTCTTCTTAGGTGAATCCTGTTTATTATTTCTTAATATTATTTTTCTTCTCCCCGTATCTTTTCCTTTGTCCTTTCTTCCTTCTTGATGCTCTCTACTTGAAATATCTTTCTACTATGGTTTAATAAATGCTCATGTAGCATAATTGTATTATCTACTGATGCTCTGATTCTGTTACAATAAGTAAATAAGAAAGAGCTTCTGTTCATTTCATCATTTAGTCTCTGCATAGGTAAGACAGGCTGTATTGCTCTTGCATCTGGGTCATTTAGCAGGAGGCTGGGATGCTAAATTCACATCTCATTACCTTTGTCTACTTTTAGAACTGTGTGCCTGGGCCCTGTGGTCAGTTGGCATTTGGCAGGCCTGTGGCTCTAAAGGAATGCTGTGCTATTTGAGGGGATGCCAATTTCAGTTGACATACAGTTCTCTCATTCCTTGGTTGGATTTTCCTTGTAAAATAACCAATATACATTTTATTACTAACTCTATTGAATTCATGTCAGGAATTCATTATGAAATTGATAGATTGTGATGAAAAAGTTTAATAATTTATTTTCTGTGGTTCCCACTCCCAGACTTAAGGAGAGTAGATAGTATTTTCCCTATTTGGTAACCTACTACAACCATTTTATCATAGCTTTTTAAAAGACTTTTATCATTGTGCACTAAGTTGAGATGAATTGTAGGTAATTGGATGGTGCAGCTGAATTAACACATTGAATTGCTAGTTATGAGACACTTCATTTGCTGTTGCAGACCACAATAGGCCCATTTTGCTTCCACAATGCACAAATTCTTATTATCTATATAAAATCCTAATTCAAGTAGAATAACATGTATGCATCATTTCCATTCCTTTTGTAAAGAAAAATAACCTCTACAAATGTAAGATATTTGCAACTATCTCAGTAAATAATTTGGAAATTCAATGAATCTTTTTATTTTCTCAGAGAAATGTTAATTTCATTCCCCAGAAATAAGATGGACCACAAGACGTCTCAGAAATGTGAAATCAGTGATATCTACTTTTACCCCATGTTCCTTAAGATTGGTGCAGATGGGCTACTTGCAGTTATTTCAACAGAGAGCCTTGTTGGAATCATTCTGAACATTATTGCCATTGTGGTGATGGTGATTTACAACAGCATAATGATTTTGTTTGTTCTTAGGTTTGTTTCATTTTACATATTTTAAGGGTAGTTTATTTAGGTTAGTAAGTATCCATTTTAAGAGGAATACCTTTTACTTTTACTTTTGAGAAATACCATTACTTCCTGGAAACTCATAATTGAAGTGTTAAAAATATGTGAAATTGCTTCAAATTGGGTATAGTAAAGCAGGGCAGAGGAGACTACCTAGCGAATGGGAAAGGGGCCTATATTTGAGGAAGGAGCACACTGCCCTTAACAGTTCCCCAAGGATTTGAGGCTCAATAATGCCAAGAAAAATGGAGGGCAGAAATGAGGTTTTGAGGCTGAAACAAAATAATCAAACATGTTTACATGGAATTGCCAGTTTTTTGTTCACCAATGCTGTTTCCTACAATAAATATAGCAAATTTTTCTCTGTGTGCCATCAAACTGCCACTGTTGACACACACTAATGAAATTGTATGAACTGTCAAGGGACAATGGGGAAAAGAGGGATGGATTTTAGAACCATAGAATAAAGCCCCACTTATTATGGCACTTAGGATCCTTAAGCCTGATGATCAGCTTCTTGCTTATCCCAAAGCAAAGCCTTCTAATCAACATGACCATTCAAATGCAGAGGACCCAGAATTTTCTATTCCATCTATATTCTGAAATATGAAATCACAACTAAGAATCACCAGTCATTTAAGAAATAATTTAAGAAAAAAAATTTGTGAGGTTTACAATATAAAAACAAAAAAAATGAGAAATCAAGGTAAAAAAAATCTAGTACCAACAAAATGACCATGTAACAAACATATAATTAAGGGTTCATAAAGATAAAAGGGAATGTATTTCTGAAGGTAAAGTATTCAAGAAAATTTGCATGTATAATGAAGGGGATGATGTGGAAAAGTAAAAATAAATGAATAAGAAACACTCCTGGAAATTAAATATTTTCAAATCCCTAGGTAATGTAAAATTTATAATTTCAAACATAGAAATTCTCTCAAAAATACAAACAAATAAAAAATATAAAAGACATGGTAAGTCTCCATGAAGTATAACTTCCTACTGATTCGAGTTCTAGCAAGTAAACAAAAAATATGGAGCAAGTGTGAAAGAATTAGGAGGATAATTCTCAGATTTCTGAAGGAAGATTATTTGCAACTCAAATTCCATATCACGTCAAAATATCAAGTGCATTGGTAGAACAAAGGTAAATAAAAGACATTTTCCTCAGATATAACCTTATAATATAGTTACTTGAAAATGTATAATTATATAAAAAATTTATTTAAAATATATGTCTATATTTATTTAATTATACAAACTATAATTAAGTGAGAAACACTTGGCATGATAGCTATGAAGTAGATCCAGGAGGTAAGCAGTTTATGTTGTTTCAGTGTGATGCATGGTTTAAGAAAATGGAGGACTTTAATTGGTGGTAAGGTATGGGACAAAGAGAGGAACCCTTATTTCTCTGTTTGAATACTTATTGTTTAAATAATATTTGGAAAGAAAATAAAAAATAGTGTAAGGAAGAAAACAGGTAGAAATTCTGGGAAAACAAAATACAAGACAAGGAAATAACCAGAGAATGTTAGTTTGTTGTGAAATGAATAATAGTTTTATAGTAGTTAAGTATAAATGGTATTTACTAAGATTCAAGCTTTAATTGACTTTAAGTCAATCTTCAGATAAAATTTGAAGATATTTATGACTACAGCACAAAATGGAAACATTATTGACCTTGGCAATACCACAGTAAACATATAGGTGGGAGAGGTTGCAAGTTGGTTATAGGAATTGGAGAGAGATCAGTGCAAGAATAGGGATTAGAATACCAGCATATTACAGAATGGTTCTCAAGAGATAGTGTCTGTAGTTAATTTGAGAAATAGTGGAAAATTATGGTCCTTAAATTTACAAAGATAACCAATAAGAGGAATAATGACTATGAGGAGGAAGATTATCGGGAAGTTGGTAGCATGATGTAAGATAATTCAGATAATGTCTAAAATGAGCCCATTTTTTTGGTCAATGTATGTTTTCATTTTTTTAAAAAAATGTTGATTATGCTTCAGAGGACATGAACATTGCAAATTTGCACACATTTCTATTACTCTAGTTTGAGCCACCCTGTTTCGTGAAGATAATCTGAATTTAAGGATTCTATTGTAAATTAAAAACACTAAACATGATTTCCTCCGGGCAGAGGAACTGGTTAAGGCTGGATAGGAAGGTGTGTTATATAAAGAAATAGAAACACTTGAATATTTTATCATTGAACACATTATCAGTTAATTCCTATAGTAGTCTCTCTTTGGGCCAAGAGGAAAGCACTGGATTCTAATCATGGTAGAACTATTAACGAAGTACAGCACATCATTTAAGTTCTCTGGATCTCAGAATACTCATTTTTAAAATTCAGCTACTCTGTGTGTGTGTGTGTGTGTGTAAAAGAAAAAGAGTATCACTTTATATCCTTGAGTTTAGTTTTCAAATATAGGCCTTTCATTTTATTTTCTTCTCTCTTCCTCCCTCCATCCTCCCTCTCTCCATTCCTTCTTTCCCTTCTTCCTTTCCTCCCTCCTTCCTCCTTCCTCCTTTCCCACTCACCCTCCCTCCCTCCCTCCCTCCCTCCCTTCCTTCCTTCCTTCCTTTCCTCCTTCTTTCCTTCCTTCCTAACTTACTTCTTCTTCCCTCCCTCCCTCCCTCCCTTCCTTTCTCCCTTTCCTAAAACAGTAGGATTTATTCACGTGAGAAGGAAAAAGAAAGAGCTCCCCCAAGGTGACAGGGGAACTGATAGGGGTTGCCACTTAAACGTACTAGTCTAGGGATTTCTATAGCTACTGGGTAGGTACTGATCAATAAGGTGTTAATCACATCTTAGAAAATTACCAAGGAGGCCTTTCATTTTCATTGATTCCCGATGAGTCATAATTAGGTAAATCCCAATCTAGATTTAGAATTCTTACATGTTCTAGCTATATATTTTAGTAAAGTATTCAGTGCCTTCCTAACAATATTCCTGAATCCCCTTAAGTTTAGTTCTTTACCCTGTATCTAACTGAATTTACCTCTCAAATCAGAATTATGCATCTTGCATTTGATTACTCTATAGTCATTATTTCCAAAATAGGGTTGATAGAATTTTTTTTTTGGTTCAAAGCTTTATTTTCTTTTAATTAAAAAAATCACCTTATATTTTTTTCACTGATGTAAAAATGCACAGTATTTCCAGATGATTGTTCAAAAGGTCTTATCACCATTTTACTTTTGTTTTCCTGCACATTTTCAAACCAATAAACAATAATTTTAAACAACATTTTGTAGTGGTTTTCAGATAGAGATAGTAAATTTTATAGTCATCTGCATTATTAAATTATATCCATTACAGTGGTTACCTGATGTGCCTGCAGATTCACAGAGGAATTGATAGATGAAATATGGCTATTTTAACATTGCACAGATGTGAAGATATAGCCCTGTTAGACTGGCAGCTGCTCTTGCAATTTTTGCTGTTTCTTATCATTTGGGCTAATACTTTAATTTTGTAGTTGATCAGAAATAGTCACTTTAAAGATGCCAGCTATTCTTATAGAATCTGAGAATACAGATAGGGTTCACAAAAAAATTGCTAAACTGATGGTTGGAAATTTTTTCTCTCTCTGTATTTACATACTTAAACATGTTTTAACTATGAACATCAGTTCAGAAAACTAATAAACACATAATTGGGTTTATATAGATAGATGGGTTGGGATGAGGAAATTTCCAAGTTTTCCCTTATAATTTAAGATATTCATAACACAAAAATGTCTTATAGAAAATTGAGAACAAAAATTACCTGCAGCATAATGTTTATCTTAAAGCATAATATTGTGTGGCATAGAAGGATAGGGAATTCTGACATGAGAATATGAGAAAAAATTCACATTGATAAATACTTTAAAACTGAATATCTAGTTTCTGTTGACAGATGTAATTGTAGTCTCTCTTAGGTCATCTCCTTTTTACCTTTTCTGGGCGATCAGTTTTGTGGACAGTGAGTTGGGAGTAGGTAGATCTGCTTTGTCCTGTTCTCTCAGCTGGTTTGGTGAAAGAAACTATTAAGTTTCCTAGTAAAGGTGAAGTTCTTGGCAATTAATTAGAACCTTTCAGCATATTTGTTACCCTTTGATTCTAAGAAGAACAATTCTGAGAGTAAAGTTAGGAGGACACAGTAAAACACAGATTAAGACCCCTTTTTTTCAGTCTGTGGTATGATACCTGCTATCACACAAATGTAGTTGAAGATTCTAATATCCAACTAAGATCAGTCTGATCAAAGACCATTAAGTAATCTCTATAGAATTTAGCTATTACATCTTTATTTACAATTTTTATTTGCTTGTGTTTGTGGGGTTGGGGATTAAACCCCATACCTCACACATATTAGGCAAGTACTATACCAGGAAGCTACAGCCCAGCACCAGTAGCCTCATCTTTAAAGTAGGAATAATTGTTATAATAGCTAACACTAATGCAGCCCAGGTCTCTACTGGGCAGGAAAGTCTCTCTTAAGTGCTTTGCAAAATAATAACTAATTTAATACTCTCAACACTATAAGCTATTATTTTCATTCATCTAATTTTGTAACTATGTGAAGGTTAAGGTGATAATGCATGCAATGTACTGATTATTGTTCCTGTCACATAGCAAGTGCTCAATAAATGTTAGTTATTATTAGTTCTCTTCTTCCATTGTCCTCTTGTGGTATTTAGTATGACAGGAGTCTAATAAATCTGGCTTGCTTAATGATTTCTTAAATAAAATTCTCAGACTTGGAAGAGTTATGGAGTTACTGTAAAATTGGGTCCCAAGTGACAATAAATAAATAGGAATTAAAGTGAAACAGAAACAGTAAAACTATTAGTGAAATATGTACTTAGAAATCTTTTGTAAGAGTGAAGGGAAGTAAATGTGTCAAGGCAAAGGTGTATTCATTTTATGATAAATATATCTCCCCAAGACTTGATACTAAAATGCCACTTTGCAAAAAAAATGCATCTATCTTAGAAATAGTGCCATAAGCATCTTAACATTATTTTGGACATTCCACCATCACTGCTATACTCCATTTTCCCCATAGTTTTTTTCTTTTTCATTTTTGGTACTGAGGATTGAACCTAGGGGTGCTACTGAGCCGCATCCCCAGCCCTTTTTTATAGTTTATTTAGAGACAGGGTCTCCTTGATTTGTTAAGTGCCTTGCTAAATTGCTGAGGCTGGCTTTGAACTCACCTCCTGCCTCAGCTTCCTGATCCCCTGAGATTACAGGAGTGCACTACTACTCCTGGGCCTCCATAGTTTCTTGATCAGATTTGGCTGTTTTTTCCTCTTGGGGGTCATCCTAAGGCAAATTGAAAGGTGAGTGCTTTTTGCATATGGGTATGAAAAATAGCAAATACTTTAAAAACATATTGCTATCTCAGCCTTCATCCCTGAAAAAAAAATGATGAAGCATTATCTTTTATTCTTTAGAGACTCAGAAATCATTTTCAGTGTGTGATGTTGATTTGTTTTTAATCATACTTATAAATGCTTAATTGGAGATTTTCTTTTTTTTAATTTAGAAGAAAGCACGATTTGAAGCAACAAATTGTAATTGATTTCTCATTTGGAAATATTTGAATTCCAATTCTTTTTGCTTATCATATGAGGAGAATATGTTGTTTTGAACATGAGTAGTTTATCATTTCCTTCACAATAATTTGTGCAAAGGATAATTATACATAAATTAATAAACTGCTGGTGGGAATCTAATGATGTTTCTTGCTGTTTTTGATTTATTTCTACATCATTTGCAGAATGTTGAAGTGTACCAGGACTAATTTTTAGTGTAACAGACAATTTCCTCAACCCCAAAAACATATTCACTAGAGTGGTTATTTATTTTTTTTAAAAACAAACTGGCAAAGGAATAAATTGCATTATGTTTTATGAGAATTCATGACATATTTTATTGAGAATATTAAATAGTATTTTTATCTGTTTCAGAAAACTTTTCTTGTTACATATGATGAAATTACTTTCCATTTTGATTTGTAGTTTTCTAGTGCTGCCTGAAAATGATACATCTTCAATTTGTATTTCCTTAGTGCTTTTCTTGCTTCCCATTCTGAAGATTTGTGTGACACATATATTTTAAAAAGTGATCAAGAAGAAAAATTTATTTTGAACTTCAATAATTTATAAAGAATTTCCAAGTAACATCTTTTGCCATGTATGGGTACTTGCATGAGGTTCACCATTTTTAAGCAAAGTTCTATCAAGTCACAGACAATTGATTCATTTTCTTGTATGTTTGTATCTATCTGCTAAAATAACACCATCTATGCTTATTTTATACTATGAGAGTCCTTTGAAAATTAATCTAGTAAACTTACGTCTAACATTTTAATTTGACAAGTATCCTGGAACTTAGTAACTCACAAAAATGTTCTCTACTATTATAAAACCATGATACAGAAATATTTATCAAGATGAGTAATTGTGCAATGTATTTTTGACTAGCATTACATAAAAAAAAGTTTTCTTCGTAGGGCAGGACTGATGCACACTATCTGTGTGAGTGTGTGTTTGTGTGTGTGTACATCTGCATATTTGTGTGTGTGTTTCTCCATTGGGCTCCTACTCAATATCAGGTTTTTATGTTTATGGATTTTCTGGCTATTTTTGAAGTGTGAACTTCTACAATCTTGTGTGTGGGGACCACTTAAGCTAATTATAAAGTACTGATCTTATTTTATGAGAATTCAGATTTCTCTTGACTTTCAGTTCCTTTATTAATTATAGAGTTTGTTTTTACCTTTTATTGGATGAATTAAGTTTTGCCAGATAGACTTTTTAATTTCTCTAAGCAAACATTATTTTCAGCACTGTTTTTGGTTAAGATTTACTGTATAATTATGACCTTTTATCCATCCTCAAAGCCTTTCTTTCACCTATAACTACCCCATCTCACTTTAAAACTCCCACATATAATAGTAATATTTTAACTGATGGTGAGTTATTTTTTATTTATTTATAAATCATATATATGAAAAGCTTTATTATATGATTTTAATAGTATTATGTGCATCTGCCATTTTAGTATAATTCTCTAAGTACCTAGGCACTTTTATTTGGTCAGAAGGCTACATATCACAGTAACTAGATGTATTTAATTGTGGACCAATAAAATATTGCCACATTTTAATAAAGAAGTAACTATACTTCATTGGTGCATGAAATGATTCCTGCTTAAGCAGTCAGTATGTATAACCTAATAAATCTGGCCAGAGATTGTGGGATCCACTTACATTAGGGAACTATGTAAATGCAAAATCACCTGCTCTCAAAATTCTATTAAGACACACACATACTTAAGACAGGTTTTCAGCAATGGCATGTAATTACGGACTACTTTTGCACTTTTAACACCCTTGGGATCCACTAGGAGAAATCCTTTTTTTTTTTCTTTTTTTTTCCCTCTGAGTCTGTACTTCCCTGTACTTCCCTTTCTATCAAGTCACTGGCTTACTGAAGTCTCAAACTATTAATAAGATGATTTTCTTATTCCTGCTTGTGAGGATTATTGCCTCAATTAAGATTGAACTTCTGCAAAACAAAGCTACATTTTTTTAATAAGGCCTAGGCATTATATCAGGAAAGGGCCTTTTTCACCATAAATGAATATAAAGATTATTTATTTATTTATCTATCTATCTATTTATTTATTTATATTTTCTTGTGGTGGTACTGGGGATTGAACTCAGGGCCTAGCACATGCGAGGCAAGTGCTCTACCACTAATCTGTATTTCTAGCCCACACAGATTTTTATATTTGAACACTGTTAGTAATTTTTGAGATATGAGAATATTATTAGATACTGTTATTTTGTAGAATTTTACAGTTTTATGTGTGTTTTAGTCTGTGTATTCCTGCCATGTTACTCATGGCTATACTGTATGGGCAAATGTGTACTTCATGTGTTAGTTTACAATTGTGTAGAAGCTTCAAGGACAGGGGATTTCTTTAGTATCTAGAATTCTTATCTGATATGCTTGGCTGTTTGCCATCAAGCAAGTCATTCAGAGGACTTAAGAACTCTGCTGTCTCAATCCATGAAGTTGGTCTCATGGATAAAATTTACATGGCACCCCAATTTAAAACTTTTCCACGTTACTTTCTCAGTTTAAGCTCCTACTTTCCTTACTAGAATTCTCAGGAGTGCCTGTCTTTCTGCAGATGCCAGTGTGGGATCTCCTCCCACAAGGCCCAAAGTACTCATCAGAATGGCACCAGAAGAGAACCTCCTCTTCCCAGGAGAGGAGGACTGATTGTGCTTGGCCCATTTCTCCTCTCTCCAGGCACAGCACTCCCTTGGCATGTTGTACCTCAGACTGTTTGACTGACCTTGTTGTTTAGTGCTGCTAAACCTGAAGAGAACAACACTTCCCCTTCTCCTTCAGTAGGTCTCAGGAGTAAGATCTGTTCACTGGTGTTTATTCTCTGATCCTTGACTGTGTTTCCCCTTGAAGTGGAACTAATCAAGGAGTTGTCCCTGCTTATTGATGGTCATGAATCATTTAATGCAATGTGTATAGTTTTAATAAAATCTTTTTTTTCACCTAAATTATAGATGTTTATCTATGTCTAACTGGGCTGTTTTAGACTATAAATCCAAAAGCAGTCAAACAAGATTCTTTCTGTGCTGTATCTAGCAAAATGCCTTATACAATTAAATCCTTACTACATGCATTTAATTAGATTGCACATGCACAGATAGGTCCCCTGGGCTTTCCAAAGCAGTACAGGCTACTTTGGAAAATGATGCAGGTCAAAAAGGATTTAGGTCATTCAAATTTTTATCTGGCTTTCCCAGTAGGATTACTGAAATGGCCTTTCCACTGTGCTATGATAATATTTTTCATGTGATTTTTTTTCTCTCTGAATTCCATTGTCAGCTAGTCAGAAACTGTGGAGTAGATGCTCTTTTTGTCAAACTTATTGTATATTTGAAATAGCAACACCTTTATGATTTTCACCAGAGTGGTCCAAGAGTTCTACCTCTTTATAAGAATTTGTCCAGAACTTGTTTCCTCTCTAAAAGGTAGAAGTTATGGAGTTTACGATTGAAGGGATCTTGAGGATAGCTCTTGTCACTCCACCTGCCCTCATTCAAGGCTGTGCTTACTCTAGGCTCAGGACTGTTTCTCTAAAATCAAGCTGCTCGATACCATGTAGTTCATTACTTATTCCATGTTGTCCCTAGACAGACTAAGTGTTGTTAGGAATTGTTAGTCAATTCCTAAGTGTTGTTAACCTTTGAAAGCTCTACAGGCTACTTTTCAGATTCTTTAGCTTATCATTCAGAGCCCTTTCCAGGAATCTGTCCCAATTGACCTTTACAGACTTGTGTCTCACTTCATCCTCTTCTAATCTATGCCTAGGACTCACTGAATCACTTCTGTGTTATTTGTACATCTTAGATGTCCATGTCTGCTGCTTTGCTCATGCTGCTTTTCAGCCCTGAGCTTCCTATCTCCTCATTTCAAGGATCAGCTTGAATGGGCAAATCCCCTTTAAAGGATTTCCCTAAGTCCTCAAGCAGAATCACTGTGTTTTCTCTGTTCTCATGGCTCTGTGTTCCTATTGCAGGTGCTGACTTAGCTGTCGTCATAGCTGTGTCCTTACCTGTCTACCACTTCAGGTTATGAGCCTTTGTACCAAGAGGCCTCACACCCCTCACTTCCCTGAGGGATACAAGTCCACAGAATAACTATTCATTTAACAAATGTCTTGAAAAATTTGTTCACTATTGATTTAGTAGGAGAAAGGGCTATGAATTTAATGATGCTCTATTGAATGGTTCTTTGTATTACCTTGTATCATTTTCTGGAATGTGATGAAGATATAAAACTATTAATGCAATTTCTTACAAAGATAATCACCATAAATTTATCAAAATCATAGGTCCAAGAGGATGCTAAAATATTTAATTCCATCATAGTCTTACCATACTTCTGATTGGACAATGTGGCTTGAAAGGCTGCAGTTCTAAATTTAGGCTTAATGGTATTCTAAAGAGTGTTCCTTTAAAAAAAATAAATCTAAACATCCTTAGTTCCTGGAAGTTCATTTTTAATGTATGGTGTAATATCTCCTGCTGTTACTTGGAATCTAATTTAAAACCAATCCTTCATATAACTAAATATAATAAACTACTAAACATTTCCTTTTTATGGAACATAAATTTTTCTGTTTGAGTCATTTTAATGTATCCTAATTTATCAGATCTTAATTATTTCCACTTCAGTCCTCTATCTTCATTTTAAATGAGATTTGGCATGTAAATCTTAATATTTTGATACATGCTAGGCAAATAATCATTCAATTCATGACAACTAAATATCTTCTTCTTTCCTGAAAATTAGTACATAATGTGTATCACTTAGGAATCATGTTCAGTATATAGCCAGTCTGGGCTAAGAAATCAGAATTTTTAATCTTTGCCTCCCTTGTTGTAGGTTAGCATCCACACATCAGAGCCTTTAGTGTTTTGGGGGACTAGCTTATTTCACTTAGCATGATATTCTCCAGTTCCACCCACTTACTGGCAAATGCCATAATTTTATTCTTCTTTATGGCTGAGTAATATTCCATTGTGTATATATAGCACATTTTCTTTATCCATTCATCTGTTGTAGGACACCTAGGCTGGTTTCGTAGCTTTGCTATTGTGAATTGAGCTGCTAATGAATAAAATTGAAGTGGCTGCATCATTGTAGTATGTTAATTTTATGACCTTTGGGTATGAACTGTGTGGCATAACTAGGTTAAATGGTGGTTCCGTTCCAAGTTTTCTAAGGAATATCTGTACTGCTTTCCTGAGTTGTTGCAGTCCCACCAGCAGTATTTAAGTGAACCTCTTGCCCTACTCCTCTTTTATTGTTACTTGTATTCTTGATAATTGCCATTCTGACTGGACTGAGATGGAATCTCGGTGTAGTTTTGATTTCCATTTCTCTAATTGCTAGAGATGTTGAATATTTTTTCATAATTTTTTGACCAGTTGCCTCTCCTCCTTGTGAAGTGCTTGTTCAATTCCTTAGCCCATTTATTGATTTGGTTATTTGGTTTTTTGGTGTTAAGTTTTTTTGAGTTCTTTGTATATTCTGGAGATTAATGCTCTGTCTGAGGTGCTGGTGGTAAAGATTTTCTCCCATTCTGTAGGCTCCGTTCATGTTCTTGATTTTTTCCTTTGCTGTGAAGCAGCTATTTAGTTTGATACCATTCCAGAAGTTCACTGGACTAGACAAAAGGGTAAGAAGGGAAGGGAGAGGGGATGGTAATAGGAAAGGCAGTAGAATTAATTGGACATATCTTTTCTATCCTCATGTGTAAATACACGACCAGTGTAACTCCACATCATGTACAACCACAATAATGGGATCCTAATTGGAACAAGTTCTACTTATTCTATGTATGTATAATATTTCAAAAAGACTCTACTGTCATGTAAAAAAAGTATTCTATGGGAGATGACTACATTAAGTAATATTTTGGTAAAATTTTGTAGTGCTTATATTATGTACCTCCTGATAATAAGATTGTTTAGATATTTGAAACTTAAAACAAAGCTTTTAGGCTTCTATGTTCCCCATAATGAAAATGCCATAATTTTATTGACCGTGATTTTTTTCACTAAGAAAATATTATGTTTAAATTGCCTTTTATCACCAAAAATTTTGAAGAAATCTTTATAAAATTTAGGTATGAATACAAATATTACATGAATTTTATGTTGTCTTTGATTCTCTTCTAAAAAAAAATCAGATTTTTTTTTTCCCTTCAAAAACTTGACTTGATATTGATAGTCCATGTCTGCTAAAATGGCTCTATAATATCACTATGGATCTTGGATCCTTCCTGTTATTCTAAGACTCATGCACTCAAAATGACTTCCAGAGTTTCAAACATTATCTCCACATTTTAGACAGGCAGCCATCAAGTAGCATAAAAGTATGTATAGTTTAGAAAGAGAAATTAGATATTGGGGATGCAACTGGTAGCTCCAGTGAAATACATCGAAAATACATCTGGATAATACATTTTATTGACTTTTCAAAAACTGCATCTTTTTGCTTGCTTATGCCCCAATTTTTTCTATACTAGTTTCCAGTTCTTCAGTGCTAAAGTTCTGCCTGATTTATGGTTGTAAAATTGGTTTTTACCTGTATACCTTTTTTTGTTGTTTTTGTTGTTCCCTTTGAATCTTTAAACTAGTATTTTTATTATAACATTACATATTTTATAGAAAGTTTGAAAAATTGGGAAAAATATAAAAAGGAAAATTAAAATTACTTAGAAATTATTATATATTATTTGTATGTAAAATGATATGAATTACTTTTACATCATTTAGGATAACTGCTAATATCTTGCTGAACAGTCAGTCCTCCAATATTTTTAATTTCATATATATGTGTATTTGTAATTAAACGATCGCTGCTTTATTCCCCATAGAATTTTAGAAATTCTTTGTTATCTTAAACATTTTTATATATGTGTGTATATATATATATATATAGATTTTTAATTACAATTATTTGAGACATGATTTTTGTGACTGCATGGCATTGCATAACAAATTATGATTTATGTAGTCAATCTCTAATTGAAGATGTGCTGTTTGCTTTTATGGATTTAGAAATATAAACATAAATGACATGTATAAACTTCTTTGAACACGAATCTTTTCATAATGAAAACAGGATAACTTCATGGAATTAGAACAGGTCAAAATATAGGGGTATGCAAAGGAAAGAGCACACTTTTTCAGAGGCCAGGAGATAACAAAGTAAAAGTTATAGTAAATCAAGCTTTAGTTTGTCCTTGCTGAGAGTGGGACAAGTGAGAGAAGCTGAATGTACAGTTCTTCTTTTCAGGCAAATAGGGATCAGAGACAAAGGAAAACCTTGTGAATATTTGTAACAATTAATTTGCTAATTCTTAATTATTCAATAAAATAAAATAAAACAAAGAATTGACTAAGATCACACTTGAAATAAGGAACAAGGCTCTGACTTCTCCTGAACTAGATGAGTAAAGAAAGAGAGATGGGCCGGGCGCGGTGGCTCACGCTTGTAATCCCAGCACTTAGGGAGGCTGAGACAGGAGAATCGCGAGTTCAAAGCCAGCCTCAGCAATGGCGAGGCACTAAGCAACTCAGCGAGACCCTGTCTCTACATAAAACACAAAATAGGGCTGGGGATGTGGCTCAGTGGTCGAGTGCCCCTGAGTTCAATCCCCGGTACCAAAAAAAAAAAAAAAAAAAAGAAAGAGAGATGGATAATATAGTCCTCAGTTAGGGACTGCCACAGGGTGGTGTTTATATGTACAGACTGGACATGGAATTACATAGTGGTATAATTTGACAAATGGATGACAGATTTCATTTAAATATTTCTACATTTCAGAAGATCTTGATTTGACATGCTTATGATTGGAATTATCATAGGATAATTTATAAAACATATTTGCAATAGAAAGTGTGCAAGGCATTAAGTTAGGATTGTTGAAGGACAAATTCAAAGAGTGGGAAAGAGCGAGAGAAGAGGGAGGAAAGAAGGCAGGGCAGAGCGCATTAGTGATGATCCTGGAAGTTATAGATTAATCAGTTTGCTTTGATATCTGGGAAAATAGAGAGATAAATCAAAGAGACAATTGATTTCCATACACTTCAAAGAGAAGGAAAAAAATGGGGTAACAACCAACATGACCGAGTGAAGTAAATCACTCCAAGTTAATCTAATTTTATTCTCTGACACAATGACAGGACTTAAATATGAGGGGAAGTAAAAGAGTTCATATATCTTTACTCAGCAGGGTTTAGCTTTTGTCTCACATGACATTCTGTTCTCATCAACCAGTAAAGAAAATGCAGTGGTGTTTAAAGGGTGTGAAGCGGTGACTTCAGTGAGTCAGAGACCTGTTGGGGCAAACAAAGTAAAACTCCTAACATGTTTATTGGTGCTTATACTAAATGGCATTAGTATTAATCTCCAGAATTTAAGAGCACAACACAAAATCTTCAGAGCAGGAAAGTTGTTAAGCCTGTGAGAATTTGAACAAATCTAAAGTGATTTTGGGAAGTAAGAAAGGTTAGCTGAAATAAATTGGAGATTGACGAGGACCGTTCATTAAAATGGCACTTTTAAAAGATGATGAATAGTATCCAGTGTTGGTGAGGCATTCTGACACATTGTTGCCATAAATTAGAAATGAGATCTGGTAGAGCTGTTTGAATTATTCAGGGGACTTTCCAGTGTTTACTTCTTTTAGATGCATCCTTTGTCACATAATGATCAGTCCTTTTGTGTGTTCTGGTTTATAAGACTCTGAAACATCTTGCATCTGTTTGTAGCTCTATTCCTTCTGCAGTTTCTACGAAGTACTTGACTGTTAGGTCGTAAGAAATGAAGGAAGCTGCTAACTCCTTCAAAAATGAATACTTATTTGAGTAAAGCTATTTAGCTTCCATGCCTTTTCATAGAAACAGTTTTTTTATTTCAAGGCTAAATTTTGGCAGTCTTTTTGAAAACATTTTAAAAGGAAATTAAACTCAACACATGTAATACCAACAATGCACACACAATTGTGAAGACATGACAATATGGAGAGCTAGAGCTCTAGAGGGTCACAGGCTGGTACCAACCTGTGCCATAAATGCTACTGGCTGCAGTTGAAAACTTATCCTGATACTGGGGATGTTCAAATAGGAAAATTGTGTACTTCAGTATTATAAAATATGGTCTACAGCCTCATGCTAGTTAACCCAGCAATTCTACTTTTGGTTATTTTATCCTAAGAGAACAACAGTGCTGTAGCAGAATATACACACAGAAGGTCCTTTGCAGTGCTTTTTTTTTTTTTAAGACAATATTTGATGATAGCTTACCTTTAAAAATGAAATAAATGGTGGCATGTCATAGTAAGAGAATATTAACCAGTGAGGTGAAGTTGCATTAAAATGATAAAAAATTGTCATAATGTCGCAAAAACAAATTCACTATTAAGTAAAAAGATAATTGAATTAACAAATAGTTTACATGGTATAATTATTTGAATGTTAGTCTCAAAGTAAAGACAGGATAGTAATAGATGAAAATGTTGTTTATTGTTTCAAGAATCAAATGTGATTTTCATGTGTTCCATCTTTTTCTTAAGTTAAAAAAAACTTGCAAATTTTGATTTAGAAAACCAACCATATAAGGAAAAACAACCTGTCACCCCAGTAGTAATGATCTTTAGAGACTATTTGATAATCTTCTTATTCTTTTTTCTTTAATTGCTGAGTACTTTCTTTGTTTATTATTTAACATTATATTATTGTGGTTTATTTAAAAACTCAAACTAGGTTACATATTTTTATTCTCCTCTATTTTATATATTTAATATGTACATAAAATATCAAAGTTATAAATACATGTTTAATTTATTTTGCATTCTGTGTAACTATTCAATATATAAATATATTGGATTACATACAAACAAAATATAATATGTAATATGTAAATATAGAATGTATAAAATAAAGGAAAACAAATTTGTACAACTCTGGTTTTCTTGTAGTTATCTAAAAACATTGGGCTATGATTCTTATCTATTTTTACTTATGTTTTTCTGATTAAAAATTTTTTATTGATTTATGTTGAACTATGATTCTGTGATCCCAATATATATAAGTGAAAGTAAGACATTTGCATATTTTTGTTTATTTCTACCATTTTTTTTCTGTCATTTTCAGGTTTGGTATAATTTCAAACATACAGAACATTTGTAAAATTGTACCCCATACACCTATTTTTTTTGTCTGAGTCATCTGAGAGTGTCAGACATCATGTTTCTTTAACTGAATTATTTTAGTATGTATTTCCTAAGAATAAGAACATTGTTCTATATAATCAAATTACAGTGATGAAACTTGAGAAATTTCAGATTGTCACAGTGCTGTTACATCCTTACAGTATATATCTAGAGTTGCAGGTGCAGTTGGTTGTCTTGTCTGTTAAATTTCCTTTAATTTGGAATATTTCCTCAATCTTTAATTACTTTGACATTTGAAGAGTTTAGGCCAGATATTTTGCACAGCATCTTCAACTTGGGTTTGCCTGATGTTTCCTGGTGATTAATTCAGGTTATGCATTTTTGGCGAGGACACCACAAAAGTGATGTTGAATCCTTCTCTAGTGCGTCCTTTGTATTTGTCCCATTATTGATGATGTTGCCTTTGATCAATTAGTTAAAGTAGTCTCTGCCAAGTTTCTCCACTGAAAGTTACAATTTTCCCCACTGTAATAAATAACCAGTTTATAGGGAGATGCTTTCCAACTATGGAAATGTCTGTTTCCCATCACACTTTCCCCCACTGGTACTGATTGACTGGTGTTTTCTTGATCCAGATTGGTTAACTATGCTTGCTAATGGTGATTTTCTAACTTTATCAGTTCATCTTTATTGTTTTAGGAGATGTTGTGTAGAAAGGGAGGACTTTCTTTCTTCATTTTATCCTTTACTCATTTCTTCGTTTATATCATATTTTCCATAGTGAATTTTAATCTTTTACAGTAACAACTAACTCTTTTCCTCACACTTTTTTTTTTTTCTGGATCCTTTATATCTCTGTTGTACACAGTGGGTGCTTGAAAGATAAGCTCTTTTAGAATTTGTTGTTTAATTTTATGTTTATAAGTAATTTGAAATTTTTCTTTTTATTCTTCAGTTTCCTAGGCTGAAGGCCTAGAATTTCTGTGTGTGTGTGTGTTTTTTTTTTTTTACTTTTTTCATTTTGGTTTTTTGGTTGTATATTTCTTGTAGGATATGCATATGGAAAGGTTCAGATTCAGGTGGCTCCTATTACCTGAGCCACCAGAACTCCAGGCCCATATGGAATGGGGCGCATCACTATACATCTAGTGTTTAGTGTTCCTCTACTTCAGTTTGGATGTTTTTCTCTTTATAATTATAATTATATAGTTACATTGTTTATCTTTTAATCCAGGAATTATGTGTATATTAATATTATGTCTATAGTAACATTTAAAATTATTGTTTGAAATAATTAATTCTTTTCATGATGTACCAATAATATGGTTTGTAACTTTCTCCCTCAATTTTAAAAATGATCTAATATATTTAAATATATGGAAATCCAAACCCTCAACATTTTTTTTTTTGGTACCAGGGATTGAACTCAAGGGCACTCAATCACTGAGCCACATCCCCAGCCCTATTTTGTGTTTTATGTAGAGACAGGGTCTCACTGAGTTGCTTAGCGCCTCGCTGTTGCTGAGGCTGGCTTTGAACTTGAGATTCGCCTGTCTCAGCCTCCCAAAGTGCTGGGATTACAAGCATGAGCCACCGTGCCCAGCTCAAACCCTCAACATTTTAAAATATGTCTATAAATTAAAACAAGATAACAGTTAATAGCACCTGATTCGGGGAATTATAATATTGTATTGAACTACATATTATCAGAAGTTACTTTAACTGACAGTGTAAACATTTTGAACATAAGAAGAGAAACCCTGTAGTTTCAGAACAAAGGTAATAATGTATTTGGCAGGAAAAGAGCATTTGGATCAGGGGCAAAACCTTCAGTGCTTGAAACTGGCCGAGTAGAAGAGTTTGCAAAAGTAAGGGCTAGGTGAGTGAAGGCGGCCTGTGCCACAGAAGAGGACAGCCAGTTCTATGTTCCACATGTGAGTTCTGAACGCAGCCTAACAAAAATTCTTTCAAAGAAATCTAGAAATGAGAATTCTTATGAGAAATCTTACACTTTTGAATATTGTGTAATAGTTTCAAAGCTATGGTGTGGTGTAATATGTGCTAATAAGCTAATTTTTTAGTTTAAATCAAATTTATTTTTAAACTGATAATAGAAACTGATCATTTTTTAAACTGATAATAAATTTGTATTTATGGGAATCATAAAGTTTGGATCTATATGTACACTGTGCAGTGTTAAATCAGAGTAAATATGTCTTCAAACGTGTCATTTCTTCATGGTGAAAACATTCAAATTCATTTCTTCTAGATTGATAAAACATGCATGATGTTATCATTATTTATAGTCATCCTACCGGGTAATAGTACACCAGAACTTCTTACTCCTATGTAATTATAACTTAGTAAACATTGATCAGTCCCTCATTGGCCCTGCCAATCCCTACTCTCATGAGCTTCTAATAACTTCCATTCTACTCTCAACTTCTATTGGTCTATTTTGTGAGATTCCATGTATGAGTGAGATCACATGCATTTGTCTATCTGTTCTTATTTTACTTATCATGATATCCAATCCCATCATATTGTTCCAGATGACAAGATTTATTTTTAATGTCTATATCATATCCTATTGTGTGTATGAACCACAGTTTCCTTACCTATTCATCAGTTGATGGACAAAACTGTTGTTTCTATTTCTTGGCTATTGTGAACAGTGCAGCAATGCATCTAGTAGTGCAGATGTCTCTTCAATACACTTATTTCATTTCCTTTAAATATATACCTAGTAGTGGTATTTCTGGATCATTTGAGAGTTGAATTTTTAATTTTTTTTCATGTGTGACATTCCATACTCTTTTCCAGAATGGCTATATTAGTTCACAGTTCCACCAACAGTGTGCAGGAGTTCCTTTTTTTCCACATCTGTCCCAGAACTTGCTGTCTTTAGTCTTTTTGATAATAGTCATTTTTACTGGAGTAAGGTAATATCCCATTATGGTTTTCATATATATTTTCTTAATGATTAGCAATATTGAATTTTTATTGACTTGTATGTCTTTTGATAAATATCTATTAAATCTGTTGCCCATTTTTAATTGGATTATCTGTTTCTTGCTTTGAGTTTTTGGAGTTCCTTACATAATCTGGATGTGTCCCTTGTGAGATGTGTCATTTGTAAATATTTTCTCCAGTTCTGTAGATTGTCTTCACTGTGTTGATTTTTTCTTTGCTGTGCAGAAGATTTTTAGTTTGATGTAATCCAGTTTGCCTTTTTTTGCTTTGGTTTCTCTGGGCTTTTGGGATTTTGCCCATTCCAATGTCCCAAATCCTTCCACTATCTTTTCTTAGAGTAGCTTTATGGTTTCAGGTCTCTAATCTGAGTCTTTAGTTCACTTTGAGTTGATTATTGTAACTGACAGATTTTTATAGAGATCTAGTTTTAGTCTTCTGCATGCAGATACCCAATTTTTTCACCACCATTTATTGAAAAGACTATCTCTTCTCTACTGTGTTATTACTGTATTCAAAATCAATTGTCCATAAATGTGTGGATTTACTTCTGGGGTATTTTGTTCCATTGGTGTTAAGTGTCTGTTTTTATGCCAGTATCATGCTGTTTTGATTACTACAACTTTGTAGTATATTTGGAAGTTAGGTTGTATAAATTTTCTTCTTTTTTCCTTTTTGTTCTTTTTTTTTTTTTTTTTTTTTCCGCTTTATGGTGAGTAGAGGTTGGAGTTCCATACAGATTTTGCAATTTTTTTTCTAGTTCATGAAGAATGTCATTATTCAGATGTTTATGAACCCAGTTGGAAATCTCTGTTAGAGACTAGCAGGTATAGTTGAGACATGAAGCCTTTGTTAGAAAAGCTGGTTCTGAGTTCAAGTTCAGCTTCTGTTTGTCAAATTGGGAAAGTTACATGATTAGTATTCACTTCAGTCCTCTTGTCTATAAGGATGAATATTTTAAAATGTGAAAAACAAATATCTGCTAATTGTTTTAAGTTTATAATTCTACTGAAATTATATAGGAAGGTGAATTTGAATGTTTTTTCACATTCCAAGTTTTCAACTTAGAACACTGAAATTTATAAAAATACCTCGTTTCCTGGGAATTTCTTGGTTTATACTTGCCATTTAACTCTAAGCTTGCAAACTATATCTAGCTTCCTTTCATTTGGGAGGCTCTGTATTCAACATTAGCAAAATTATCAATCAATTGACTAGATTGAGACAAGAGCCTTCCTAGTCTCTTTCACACACAAAGGGAAGATAAATTAGACCTTCTACACAGGATACTTGTTGTGAATATTGAACAGTGCTGAATTTGGTTATATAGGTTTTGGTGAACAAAAAAGCACAACTCCTGTATTAGTAAACTGGTATTTCTGCTTAGTACTATAAAGCCCCAGGTACCCCAGGGCAGAAATTCTTTTGGTCATTGATAACTAATATCCCTTTAAATAAACTTGCTACTTAGAGAAATTTTTATTAGATTGTTCATAGTGTATCTGCTCTGTCTGAAACTGCATATTGTGCTTGAAAGGATGATACATAATTTTCATTAGGTTATATTTTGTTTTGTTTCTTGTGAACAGTTCTTTTACAAAACAGTGTTTGTGGTAGCATAAAATCCATTTAAGTTGAAATATTTTGAGTTTCAAAGTTAATGTGGTCTTCTAATACCAATCCTCTAAAATAAACAAATTAATTAATAAAGCCTGATTAAATCATTTTCTTCTTATAATCACATTGATTTTATGAAAAATAGCATAGATCTGCTTGTGTATTTTTGTGAGGTGTGCAGGAGGCATGCCTGAGTTTTTCTCAGTGCATGATTTTCAATTAGAACGGAAATGCAATTACAAAGTGAATTGGTGCAATTCTCTAGATAAATCAAGCAAAATACTCTTCTAACTCAATGGTCTTCATATATCAGACAAAAGTACATTTTGGAATGTGTTTGAATAATCATCTCAAATCTCCAACTAAATTTACTTATAAGCATTTCATATTTTGAATTGCTTTTATGTTGTTCTACCAATATTCCAAGAGTACTATGTACTTAAAATAATTCTGAAGCCAACATGCAGACTTTTTCTGCCTCATACTTAGGAGTGTCTCCTTGACCAGAGTTCAGAATATTTGCATGTATTTGAGAATATTTTTGTTCATTAGCCTATTATACTTTGCTAGGTGTAGCATCTATACTTTGCAAACCCATATTTCAGTATTTTAAACAGTGTCTTAATGTGTGTTAGTCTGCATTAATTTTTCAGTGGTCTTGGAAAATTGCTCATTTTTTTTTTTTTGGATTTTTTTCCCTCTTCCACAGATACATTTTGTAGAAGTATTTTGAAGATGAATGTTTCCAAATCATTTTGAAATTTCCAAGCACTACATACAGTAAGTAATTTGTATTTCTATTTTCCATTAAATTGCAGTCATACTGAATGTATTTGGCAGAGAGTCATAAAGGAATGAATTCCTATTTATAGTTCTTGAAATTTAATATTGAGGGAAAATGTATACCAAAGATAACAAAAGATAATGAACTATTTGTTAGTCTGAATTAAGTTATATGATTTCAAGATTTGCATTCACTGATTTTATTATTGTTTTCTTACCTGCATGTGGCATTTCTTACTTTAAGTTAGTTTTTTTTCCCCCTCTAATCATAGATTAAAAAGAATGAAGGAGATTAGCGATATTAGCCAGTGTTAATATTCAAATTTTAAAAAGAAGTATTAAATTAATATGGATTAATATTTGCCATGTATTATTTAGTTTTTATAAACATTACCTTTAATATTCAAATATTTTAAGATAACTATTTGTATTCTCATTTTCAAATGAGAAAACTGAGACCCTAAAAGCTTTAATAGTTTGTTCAAAGTCTCTTCAAAGTGATGAATCCACATCTTGAACAAAAGACTTCTCTCTCTCTCTCTTTTTTTTTTTTTTTTTTTTTGGTACTGGGGATTGAACTTTATGTTTTATTTAGAGACAGGGTCTCACTGATTTGCTTAGTGCCTCGCAGTGGCTGAGGCTGGCTTTGAACTCATGATTCTCCTGTCTCAGCCTCCCAAAATCCTAGGATTACAGGCGTGTGCCACTGTGCCCGGCTGAACAAAATACATTTTTTAAAAAATATATATATATATATTTAGTTGTAGATGGATACAATATCTTTATTTTATTTATTTTTATGTGGTGCTGAGGATCAAACCCAGTTCCTCATGCATGAGAGGCAAGCACTCTACGACTGAGTCATAATATCAGCCCACAAAAGACTTTTCAAAGGCTGCTGCCTCCACCAAAAACTTACAGGTTAAATAACTTTTAAAGGACTACATATTTGAGAGCTCAACACATTTTGACAATTTATTTTGAATTTTGGATCTGTTTAAGCATTATCCTCACAATATTAAAAGTTTTTTGGTAGTTGTTGATATTTTAATTTTTGTCTTCTGTTTTGTATTGTCTATCATGTCACTTGGATTGTTTAAAACTAGTAGGAAATAAGTGGAAGTATCAATTCCTGAAAGTAAATTTGTGAACCATCTGAATTATTATTTGATAGAAAGTAGTTGGTATTAGAGTCCCAAGGTTCACCAAAGAGTCTTCTGTCATTCATTAAAAATCACAGAACTCAATGTTAACACATAATGTTAGAGTGGGAAGGGATCATAGAGTCAGAGGCTGAGCTTTCACCTGCTCAACTGCCTTGTCTGATGAAGTGGTGTGATCTGGAGGACAATTCTAAAATAGAATTCCCCCCAAATTTAGTAGCAATAATGGCAGTATTGATGCTTGTATATTGTCTCCCAATATCTTACTTCAAATAATAAGATGGTATAAGTAGTGCTTTAAGAATCTAGATTCTGGATTCAGATTTCAATGAACACCTGGCTTTATATCCTGGATTTATGTAAATTGGAAATGCATTTAACACACCTGACCTCTAGAGCATCCTAGCTCAGCCACACAGTGTACTGCAGAGCATCAGTGGTTTCCTCTCCAGATGGCCTAGCTGACAGGAAGCTAAGGCTCACTGTGGTTTCCCAGTGTCAGGAGGGAGTATTGTTAACTAATACTGAAACCTGGTCAATGTTCAAAATTCAAAGAATGGTTCCTTGTGAATTCCTGTTGCATGCATACCATGGTAAGGTGGAAAAGTAAGTCTGGAAGGGTGTTTGTATGTTATGATGTAAAAGACAATAAGACTATTAAAATACCTTTAGTTTTGGTACTGTTACTAATAACAAAAATAACAACAAAACTAGGACCTTATCAAGCTGTCTGATGGGAGGTAAACAGTTTAATGTTGTTGTTTATTTTTAAATTTGTAATTGTTGACACATTGATTTTACAAATTTGGGTTTCACTATGACATTTTCATACATGTGTGAATCTTCAAAAATATGCATAAAAGTATTTTGGATTTATCACTTACTACCTGTGTGACTGAGCACATTTCTTACTGTCTCTTTTAAATGGATATAAAATTAAGAGCTACCTCACTTGTGGTGTTAATACATGTAAAGAGTATCATAGTTTCAGGTACATAATAAATGTCCAATGAATGTTAACAGTTATTTGTAATTGATTTATTTGGATATTTCAGTTCATGTATGTTTGTTAATAAAGCATCATAAATTATGCCATATAATTTACTCATAATAAAGGTACTCACTGAATATTGTTGATTGACATGCTCAAACAGAAACTACACTTTAATCTTTTTTTATAAACAGAGCAAAGAACTTTCAAAAAGTACCCGTACTTCTTGAACGTTTCATGAAAAAAACTGACCATTTGCTCAATCACGATGCACATATAGAATATATAAATTCAGCATATTTGTCTATCTTATTGTGCTGAACATGTGTCTTTGTGACCTTTCTGGAGAGAAGATGTAGCAATTGTGAAGTACTTATGGAGTCTGAAATACTTATCTTGAAGCAGACAGGAAAAACTTATAAAAACAAAACCAATAGTTGAAATGGTTGTCACATAAGTTGGGGGAACAATCATCCAGTGTTCTGTTAAGCAAGTAGTTCTTGTAAATTGAAGGGCTGTGAGCAAGAGAACATTCATTAAGTATTGATTCTATTCTGTGTACTTTACATTCAATCTTATCAGTTAATCTGAGCAACAATATTATGAGACACATGTTTTTATCCTTAGTTTTCATGTCAGGAAAATGTAAAACAATTTAAGTCTGTTATTCATGAGAATGAAGCTTGAAGACTAAGTCTAAAGTTTCTTTATACTATTAACATAGATGTCACTGAGATTCTATGGCTGATCTAATTTTCTTTTATCTCCATAAAAACATGATTCCCAAACCTGAAACCATATACGCAAAAAGTCTTTAGTAATGGGTATTTTATGATTAATTTTGAATGAAAAAATAAGAATTAACATGTTTAGTTTCAACAGGACCACTCAGCCATCCAAAATAAATTCCCTGGAAAAATATACTTTTAGGTTCAAGAAAAGTTGTTACATAAAAAAGCTCCTTCCTTATGGGCACAGCCCATATTTTAGGCTTCTGTTCTACTTTTCAGAATCTGAATGAATGACGATACCTTTTGTGTGCAGTGCAGAGAGGTTTGGAATGAGCAGTTCAGCTCACCTTACTTTTCTTTGGTGTCACCTTCAGATGTGTAGTCCTCACAGCACTGTTGCTTATGGCACACCAGCCACACTGATGCTTTCTCTTGGACTCTTCAGAGATCTTCATCTTCTTCCACTTAAGCTGTCCACCGACTGGTCCCAATCCCATTATATGTCACCGGTTGAAAACAAACCATCGACAAATTTTATCAGGGGATATTTTCAAACTTACTAGTTTTTAAAGGATTATGGCTCTAAAAATGAATGGATGATGTTTTTGTGTTCAAACACTACTCTTTGTTTTGAGAGTGAAGGACTTATAGGAAGCTTCTACTCTCACTTTCTGGATTTGGTCTCTGAAAAATAAAACTAGTGATTTTGTTTAGTAATTTTATTCCATTTAATTTAGTTAATATTTATTGTATACTCCTAAATGCGAAAAACATTGTGCTAGTAAATATGAGAATAATTGAGAGGGAGAAAGAAAAACTTACTGTCAAGGAAATTCTTTCTTTAAGGAAGTAGGATATGCCCAAGTTTAAATAAAGTGGAGGATATGGTAAATTACATCAAGAGAAAGATATAAAGTAGTCAAGTTTACAAAACCATTTCAAATAATTTGAGAAATCTAAGGTATAAATACATAAGAAATGATGCATTATAGAAGATCTGAAGAAGTGGGTATAATGCTGACCTGCCTTGGTCCAAGATTTCATCATGGAGATGCATTTGGCTAGATCTTGATGCACATGGAAGATGTTAACAAAATAGTAAAAAAATGGCTTACCAAAGTTTAGAGGGGAAGATGTTTCTTTATGAATGACATAAAACAGGTAAGCAGTGGGACACAAGCCCACTTTGTAGAAAATATTAATAACCATTTAAGAAATTTAGAGAATAATTTAAAAAAGAGAAAGAGCAGGAGAGAGAATATTTTGTGAGGGCTCATCCTGTGAACAAAAGTTTGCTGTTTGAATTTTAGTCTAGTGATGTTCTTCACAGTGGATTGCAGTTGGAAGTCTTACAGATAAGAAGATCAATTTTAGTCAACTAGAGCAGCATAAGAATAACACCATGAGGCCAGAGCCTGAGGTCATACCAGTAGAAGTGGAGAGGAAAGGAAGACTGTGAAGGACATAGGCTCATATAACACTGAAGCAAGATTGATGAAGCATCAAACTTGTTTTAAATGCCATCTCACTCTATACAAGAGGAAACTGAGACAGACATTAGTAAACTAAATTATCCCAGGACACCTAAGTAAAAAATAGCAAGCTGACATTTGAGTCCATTGACTTACCACAGTTGGCTAATCTACTATTATTCTTCTATGAAATAATTGAGGTTTCCAGGTTGATTGAACCGGAAAATGATGTTGCCAATAGTCTGATTTTTTTACCCCTTCTTTAAATAGCGTTTGAGTAGAGAGAAAATTTTTCTGACCTTTAAGGAGAAATATTTCTTATGTTTAGTGATGAATCTGTTGTGTACATTCACTTGTATGCTGGGCAACAGGAGCAATGTAATTTATGATATTATTCAATTATATATTAGAATAGTAAATATGTCATCTTAATGTGATTTGTCTTCCTTCTTTAGCAGAGCCTAAAATGAAACAAGGATAGTGTGCTAAATTAAAGATTTAATATCTTGGGTCCATGAAAGACCAATATTTTAGACTTAGTTTACCTATCAAACTAAACAATAATTTTAGCAAGGGGGGAAAAAAATCCACCCAGCATAGGGAGTATCTCTTTCCTTGTACTAGAGAAGTAGCATGGCATAGTGCTTAAAATAATATAACCCAGAACCATTCTGCATTGGTTCAGATGCCAAACTGAAGCCTCTTTAACTGTGTGTAAATTATTTCAGTTCTCTATTCTTCAGGCTCTTTGACTTTAAAATGTGGCAGTAATAGTACCTTACCTTCTAAATATTATAAAGGTTAAATGAGGAAAACCACTATGTTTTTGAATACACATGAAGTTTTATCTCACATGAAAGTTTTTATTGATCAATTTTAATTACAGAATTGCCACCATGTAAATTTTAAAGAACTATTTCTATAAAGCAATGGCTTGTATCAGACACATGTCACCATCACACAGATCAAGAAGTAGAACATTTTTTATATCTCAGAAACTCTTTTTCTGCTTCCTAAACATTACCCCAGTTGCATCATTTCCTCAGTGGATAACATCCTTTCATGGTAATTACTTCTTTGTTTATTATTACAGTTTTAATATCTTATACTCATTATAAAATTTTAGTTTAGCCTGACAAAATTTATATGTGAAGATTTATCTATGTTGATATCCATCTATATATCTATATTCATATTATATGTATTCTTTTGTGTCAATTTCTTTTCCTGACCTGCATTTCTCAGTTTTGTCATTATTTTTATGTAGTTAATTAATTTTTATTGCTATAAAATTATGCTATTGCACAAAATACTGCAGAGTATTCATCATAATGTTGATAGGGATTTGTACTGTTTCTAGGTTTGTGCCACTCTGAATAATATCATGAACATTCTTTTAAATGTTTCTTGAAGAGCACATTGCATGCATTTCTGTTGGATATACACTTGGCAATTGAATTGCTGGATCCTATTGCATGCAAACCTTCAATTTTAGTAGATGCTACCAGACTGTTTTCCAAAGTTGTTATTCTGATTAATTCCAGTTAGTAGTGTATGAAAGTTTCCATTTTTCATTCTTACTGAAGTTCAGTGTATGCAAAAATTCTAATTTTAGCCATTTTAGTTTGCTTTATATATTCCTATTGAATAATGTGGTTATATCATGTGACTCAGTCATCATATGGATATAATGTGTAAACTGCCTGTTCAAATGTTTTGTCTATTTTTCTATTGTGATGATTTTTAATTATTAAATTCAGAAGTTAGTTATATTTGTATTAAGAGTTCCCTTTCAGTGAAATATGTTGCAAACATCTTCTTTGTGATTTGATTTTTCTTTCTGATTTACCTTTTCATTTTTTAACAAGCTTTTTCTGCCTAAGAAAAGTTTCAAATTTTAATTTTAATCACTCTTTTGCATATATATATGTATATATAATGCTTTGAGATAGAAAATAAATTCACATTTCCTTCAAATAGATACTCAGTTGTTAGAGAATTATACTTGCAGTTCTTTCCTTTGCTCAATTCTCTTCAATGCCAAATTTACCATAAATCAGATTTTCATGTATGTCTGTGTCTATTCCATTTAATTAGGCTATTTGTCTCTTCTTACTATTTAAAATTCTGTTTTAACTATGGTCACTTTTTAATTACTCATCATATCTATTCAAGCAAATTCTTTTACCATGTTGTCATTCAAGGGCATCTTAACTTCCTTATTTCATATTTATTTTAGAATTACTTTATCAAGTTCCATAAAATGTATTGAAATATTAGTAGGCATTGGATTCAATCTGTTATCGAATACATTTTTGTATGACTGCTATAATTATAATATTGACTTTTAATAATGAGTGTAATATATTAATTTATTTTGGTTTTTTAAGTTTCTCTCAATCAAATTTTATGGTTTTCTTTTCTTTTTTGTGACAACAGAATGCATTTTTATTCATTGTACACAAATGGAGCACAACTTTTCATTTCTCTGGTTGTATACAATGTAGAGTTGTACCATATGTGCAGTCATACATGTACCTAGGGTAATGATGGCCATCTCATTCCACCATATTTCCTGCCCCCATGCCTCCTCCTCCCCTCACTTCCCTTTGCCCAAAGTTCCTCCATTCTTCTCATGCCTGCTGCTGCCCCCTGCCCCCACTCCCACTCATTATGTATCAGCATCCACTTATCAGAGAGAACATTCAGCCTTTGGCTTTTTGGGATTGGCTTACTTCACTTAGCATGATATTCTCCAACTCCATCCATTTACCTGCAAATGCCATAGTTTTATTTTCTTTTAATGCTGAGTAATATTCCATTGTGTATATGTACCACGGTTTCTTTATTCATTTATCTATTGAAGGGCATCTGTGTAAAGGATTACACATTTTGTTTGTTTCTAGGAGTTTTAAGTAGTTTACTGTTGAGATTTATTATTTCTTTTTTAAAAGTTCATTTTGCTTTGTTCCTTATATAAAATGCATTTACATTGAATTTCCTTTTTTAAAATATTTTTTTAGATATTGGTAGACCTTTATTTATTTAGTTTTTATTTATTCATACGTGGTGCTGCGAATCGAACCCAGTGCTTCACACGTGCTAGGCAAGCACTCTACCACTGAGCTACAATTCCATCCCCTACACTGAATTTCTTATGCATCTTATAAACTCACTTATTAATTTTATTATTTTATACATTCTTTTGTATTGTCTTTGTAAACAACCATGCTTTCTATGGATATAGATATTATTTAATACTTAAAAATTTTTAATTTTTCTTTCTTTTCTGTTTCATTGACTTTTCTAGACTGTCAAAAACAATGTGAATTAAAGTGGGAAGAGTGAATATTTTGGTCTTAATCCCAAGTCAAAAGGAATACTTTCACCGTTTTACTATTAAGAATGATGTTTAGGGCTGGGATTGTAGCTCAGTGGTAGAACGCTTGCCTCACATGCGTGAGGCACGGGGTTCGATCCTCAGCACCACATAAAAATAAATAAATAAAGATATTGAAAAAAAAATGATGTTTATTCTAATTATTTTATAAGTTATGTATATTTTTTTATTTTTACTTCTGGTACTGAGGATTGAAACCAGGAGTGCTCTACCACTGATATATAGCCCCAGTCCTGTTTATTTTTTATTTGTTATTTTGAGACAAGATCTGTAGGTTGTCCAGGCTAACCTCCAACTTGTGATCCTCTTGCCTCAGCCTCCCAAATCATTGGGCTTATAGGCATGCATCACCATGCCTGGCTGATTTAGCTAAAATTTTTAATCATGGATAGCTTTCAAATTTTTACCAATTGCTTTTGCATCTATTGAGATTATCAAATGATTTCTCTCTTTTTCTGTGTCAATCTGATGATGCATATTATTACTTTTTTCCTCTCAGGCTTTTTCTCTCTTATCACTTTGTAACCTGCCTCATAAACCCAGCTTTCTGCACAAAAAGGAAGTCTGATTATTGGTATTGTGGTTCTGGAATTGCAGTTCCTAGGTCATTAGAAATAGAGTTTTCTTGTGCTGTTCTGTTCCACTATTTTAGCCGTATGATTTAATCCTCAAGGGTTTTCCAGTAGCTTTAGATGAATACGGGAGCCTAGACATTATATTTGCATGCTGCACAATGAGAAAAAAATGCAATGACAGTGGGGTATGCAACCAGCTGAGTTAGCTTCCCCCAAACTTTAATAAATTCTGTCCAGTATTTTCCACCTTGCCATCATTACTCACTTCTCTCAGTTGCGAAAGAAACTGTTACATGTATTGTTGTAGCTGCGCATACCTGCCCTGTTGTATACCTAGTGCAGAAGAAGAGGAATAGAGCTATTGAGAAGCTTTTAGCAATCACAGTTACAATGAAAGCATGAAAATTACTTTTTGGTAATTTTATTTCTGAGGCAGGTTCTGATCTCAGCTCAGTAAATTTCCAGCTATGTGACCTTGAGCAAGGTTCTTATTTGGTTCTGCTTTCTTAGCCCCCAAACAGCATGATGATAACTATCTTCACATGTTTTGACATGGACTGAGTATGACAAATATGCAAAGTGTCTGCTATATTGTAGTAGCAATAGTAGCATATTTTATTTTACTCATATTAACATAAATTCAGTTATGAGGGGGTAGAGTCTATTCATGCCTGCCACTGATGACAGTGCAAAGACAACTGTGTTTCCCTTGGGTAGAGCTTTATTTTTAGATGAGATCAACAGTCTCAATTTCTGCTCCTTAATACATCATTTTTATACTTTGAGGTACCCTGCAATATTGCTTAAGATTTCAGTTTATGATAATAGTACTTTATGTAGTGTCAGATAACAGATAAGATGGGTTCCAGTTTGTATCATACTGAAGTAAGATCTGAAACTTGAAAAAAAATGTTGTATTCCTTTGGGCCTCAGTTTCCTCACCTGAGAAATTAACTAGGTCATGAGTCAACCTCTCACATCTCTTTAAAACCTTTAAAGCACCATAATTCTTTTGCACAGTTTTTCCTCCAAGACAAATTCTCTATTAAAAAAATAAGTAAAGACCAACAAACAATAAAGTGATAAAGATTATTTACTCAAATCAAGGTTTAATTTTTATGTAATAGCTGATTTTGCTGAGAGGCTTTGCCAGTTATGGAATTTAAAAAGAAAGATGTTTATTTGAACAGCATGATGTTGTATATTAGAGAATTGGCTTAAAATTCTTGTTGTGAAAATTGTTGGCTTAGATAAAGTGCATAATTTTGGGCAAGTCACTTAAATTCTCTGAGCCTTAGATTACATATTTATAAAATGAGCCATGATGAGGATCAAATAAGAACATAAAATCACTTTAAAAGAATTGTTCAAGTTCAATACTAAGCTCTACAGAAGATCCAGTGGGCAAGTACAGAGAATGCTTTTTCAGTGCTCTGGATATTATCTAATAATGTTTAAAAACTAAAATAGAATAAATAAAGGTATCAAGGCACTATGTTTTAAAGTTTTTGTTAGAGTTTGCCAAACTATTTGCCTACATGAGGCCATAGGACATTTGGTAAGTGGGGGTCTAGTGCACTGTAGGACAGAACAGCAAGTCACATTGATAATATTTTTGTATGAAATGTTTCATAGAGTAAATTTCCAGATGTTATCTTTCTTTACATCTGTAGCATTATGTTTTTAATCCAGTGAGGCTCAAACAAATGGCAAATCATTTGCAGTGTGTGTTTATTAGTGCTGTCTGCTCTCTTGAATTTGCCCATCTGAATTGACAGTTAAGTCTTCCTTTCTATAAATAGCAAATTCTTAGTAAAAGCATGTTGCCATATGGCAAAATAGTCTCTGTTGTTAAACTGATTAAATGCAATAGAATTCCCAGTCTTTAAGAATGTTATCTTCTGTGGTAAAAGCATAGAGATTCTTTTTGTTTATAGACTAATGTATACTAAGTTTGTATAGCCTGTGTGTGTGTGTGTGTGTGCACACATGCACAAGTGTTATTCATAGTGCCATCACCTTTAACAGTTTTAAAGTATACCATATATTTGTTAAAATGTACAGTGTACTAATATTAAGTACACAGAACAATGAATTCTTACATAGTTACATCCTTGTATTACAGTTGCTCAGATTAAGATGTAAGAACATGTCCAGTACTCAGTTCCTTTTACATGTCTTCTCTGTCACTAGCCTATAAGTTTTTAGTATTTTTTAGTTGGATTCTATGACCATGAACTTCTATAAAAGCATGAAGTATCTTAAGGGTGATGTCTGCCTTTTAAAATTTTCTGAAAGAATTCAATAATTATAACAAAACAAAAGCCTCTTAACAACACTGAAAATATAATAAAATAAAATAATAACTTTACAAATACTAACCTTAATTATACCCCACTGAAATGAAACAAAATTGCAATGTGAAAGCCTCATGAAATTCTCTCCAAATCTCCCACATGCAAGCCAGAAAATAGAGCTACCACACAGGCTGATGAGTATTCTGCTGGTCATGTTGCCAGGCAACCCGTATCAGAGACACCCAATTGAGCAGCCAAAGAGTCAAACTAGGAAGTATCTTGGAAACAGAAGGGTCCAACTAAAAGAGTGGGAGGGAGAATAGAGAAAGAGAAAAAATTAAGACAGTGTCATTTGAACAATTATCCACATTAATCATGACCACAAACCATTTTTTTCCTACTAACACGCAGCTAGATTAGAGCAAATTTATTTGTGTTTCTCCTCCCTTCACTGTTTTTGTCCTTTGCTGTGTCTATATGTATGAGTGCAAAGGTTTGGCAAGATGCATCATCATTAATTTTTAGGAGAGAAGATTGTCATAAATCATTTTGAGCATATTCAAAATATATTGACTAATTTCATTGAGATTGTAATCATGAAGTATTATGCAGTAATATCTTTGATTCAGTTATCTTTAAAATGATCTGGTTTTTAAATGATATACTTTGTTCAAAAAACAGTAAAATATACATCATGTGTAATGAACCCCTTTCTTGGATGGTATAAAGGGATAAGAAGCGAAGTGTGCCTGAGTCTCTCCAGAAGAGTCACAGAGGAGATGATATGTGCCAAGCAAATGGTGAGAATTTGGGATGAACATCTCAAAGGAACCCTCTACATTGAGAAGAAACTTTAGATCCCCATGCTTTTATGTCAAACCTCTCCTACTTTCCTATGTTCCAGTCGTATCAACATTTTCCTCTCTTCTTAATAAATTATGTACAGAGAAAATATAATTTGTGTTAGAAACGTCTGAGGTTCCCGTAAGCTTACCAGTATCCATATATCTTTTGTTCTTCCCTCCCAATGATTCCTCTTCCTCTGAATCTTACTCCTGTACATGTTCCAAGAGCCCTAACTCAAATGAATATTTTCTTTCTTTCTTCCCTTTCAACCTTCTTCCTCTTTCCTGGTTACTTCTCACGGCATTCAACATGTCAAAACACACCCTCCATTTAAATTAACATGTACTTATACATTAATCCTGTTAGCTGCCATAGCTCTTATACTATTCACAGCCAAATGTTTCCAAGATTTCTGTCTCACACATCCATTCACAACTCAACAGACGGAGGCTTTCCTTTGTCTGCTTGTCTGATATTGCTCTTTCTAAATCAACAGTTAGTCCTGTGACTATACATAGAAAACACTACTTTACTTAGTCCATTGTTATACCACTGATCAATCACAGTATTCGAAAGTATTCCTTCTTTTGGAATTTATAATGCTACATTTGGTTTTCTCTTGCTTTGGGTAGCCCTGCCCAGTCAAATCTGTGGACTTGTTTCTTAAAATTTGGTTCTACATAGGATTCTTGGTGGTACCCACTTTTTCTCTTAGACTCATTGAGCAAATTTCATCAATTTCCATGGCTTTAATTAACATTGGTTTGCCAACTCCCTCATCTTTACCTCCCCAAAGTTCAGCCCTATACTCAATTGCCTTCAGGGTAGCTCCACTAGAATATCCTATAAATGCCTCAGATCCAACCCTTACTATTAAATTTGTGAAAATTACCATTTTCTTCTATTATAAACTTAATTTTAAAATGTAGCACTGATATACACAAAGAACAAAGTGAAAATAATGAAATTTCTATTATTAATGATGCTGGCTAGTCTCAGAGACTTCATCTCAAGCAAGCATTTAATTTCATCTAAAACTGCTAGGTTATAAACTTTGTGAGATAAGATGTCCCAAGCATGTAGCTTAGGCTAGGGTAGGAGCATATTAGGTATTCAAAAATTATTTGCCATATAAATTGAATAAATAGTTCACTATGTAAATGAGTCATAACTGCTTTTCTCTTCCCAAGTTGTACTAACAAACTATTTGGTGATCATATTATTGGTTTTAATAATGCAACAACTAATATATACTGGTTTGTTACATTGTGCCAGTTTCTCTGATTTTTCATTTCATATGCTAACCTTTCCTATGATCTTATAAGTAGGTATAGCTTTTATTGCAATTTTATAAACATGGACTTAGCTGGGAAAATTAGCTTCTTCAACATCTCCAAATCAATGGGTATTGTGAGTGGGACTTGAGTCAAATATAATATCCCTATGTATATTATTAGATATTTTTTTTTAAACATGATTTTTTCCATATAATATTTCTGGTTCTTTGATACAAACACTTATAGTTCTGATGTTTTTATCACTTATCTTCTTCAGGGTCTCAGTAATTGTATTGTGTTTCTTAGGTGTCATCAATGACCATCCTAGTTTGAGTTGGCCTGAAGAAAGAACTTAGAGTATACTTAGGGTCTTAGACAAATAAAGTAGAAAAATCCAGGTTAGGTGATTTTGTAACTGCAAAAAGGAGAGACTATGGGAAGAAAATGAAATGAATGAGAAAGGTATGAAAGCATAATTTAAGTATGTTAAAAAGAAAATATAATTTTAAATATTAGGGGAATAGAATAATCACGAGTTAAAATGGCACACAAAAATCCTACGTATTGGTTAATAGACTTTGTTGATTTCGATTGCTATCTTTGTACATATTTTTGCCAGAAATGAGAAGCAAAAAGGAAAATAAAACATTGATTGCTGTTCTGCAGGGGTGGAACTGAATGGATGTTGGAAATCAGAATTTTATACTGATTATGGTTTTATTGCAGGAGGAGAATCATACCAGTGTTTTCTTTCTCAGTTTGAACACTGTTTCATTCCACAGAAATTAATAGATAAGAGATCTTGGAACGGAGCACACCTACTGATTTGTTCTGATGTCAATCAGTGGTTACAATGTATTTGCTATGCTTATCAAAATAAAAGAAAATATCATAACTATTCAGCCACATAAATAGTGGAGCTTTTGCTTGGACTAAACAGATGTTATTGATCTCCAAGCTTTATTTCTTTTGCTCTTTGGACTACAAAACTATAAAACCTTTGCAGAAAATTTATGAACTATTTGCTTTTAGGATTTGAACCTTGACTCAAAAGGCAAATTCAATAAGAAAAATCCTGTCTATTAATAACTCATTGCTTCTTACTGCTGTAATATCAACTATGAAGATGTTATTTCTAGAATGGAAGCCTAACAATTTAGGTAAGATTAGAGTGATAATATGCTCTTCTCCCACCTCTAACTGCACACATACCACCTCAGATCACTTCTATGTTTCCCATAGCTAACTTATGGTAAATAAAAGAAAAATTGTTATCAGAAATTGATTTAGCTGAGTGTGGTAGCACACGCCTTTAATCCCAGTGACTCTGAAGGCTCAGACAAGAGGATCAGGCATTCAAGGCCAGCCTCAGCAACTTAGTGAGACCCTGGCTCAAAATACAAAATAAAAAAATAAAAAGGGCTGGGGAAGTAGCTCAGTGGTTAAGCACTCCTAAGTAAAATCTCCATACCATAAAAAAAAAAAAAAGAAAGAAAAGAAAAGAAATGGATTTAATTCCAGTGATTGGCATGTAATGATAAATTGAAATGCATCCTTTAGATATTCAGAGATATATTATTTAACAATTATATTGAAATACTTATATAGTCATTTAAAATAACAGTTGCAGATTAGACATTTATAAATGAACTATAGGAATGATTGTACAAGTCATATAGTACATCCTTTTTCATTCTCTGAATGAAAAAAAAGCACTATCTTTCTTGCCTTTAACAAGGAGGGTACTTTTCTTTTAATTATGATTAATTTGGTTTTGGAATCTGATTATTTTTGTCATCTCATCTTTTTTTTTTTTCCATATTATAGGATGCACTTCTTAGGAAACCATGCTTTTCTATAGTAACAATCACTGTAGTCTTCAAGTACCTGAATCAGCTTGAATTTTAATCTAACTGATAAAGATGGGAAGAATATTTTGGGGTTCTAATATATCTCGTCTAATATATTAAAATTTCCTTACAAGAGTGAAACAGCAACCTCATTTGTGTTGTTTCTTTTCTAAAAAGTAAGTTGGATTGGAGTGGCATATAGGGTTCTAACAGTGAGAATAATTAGAACTGAATAGTCTTTCCCACCCTGGTTCTGATGGCTTTTCATCAGTATTTGTTTGCAACAAAGGTCACATTTACAACCAGAATAATTCTAATCCTAGATGAGATTTCAAGTTGAGGAAGTTAGCCATTTTCTTCAAAGGAATGTGGAGTTTTAATAGAATTTGAAATGTGGGACAAACTTTCATCTTTTCAAACTCAAATACATTCTGTAATAATGAAGACCAGTAAAAGATATTTGGAAAGGGACTATGTAAGTTAGTCCTTATTTTAATGAGAGATTCTGCCTTTCTTTCCTTTTTCATTTACAATATTTTGTGCATGAGAGTTCTTTGGGTCTGTGCTATATAGGTATCCTATTTTCATCATAACTGTGTTTGCCCAACTAACATGGCAGAAATATCAGATAACTCAGAATTTTGGGTTTTATCACCAATCACATTTTTTTGTAGTTTTTTTAAAAATTAACTTTAAAACAAAACATTTTTTCCCATCATTCAGAGAATGTGTACTATTTCTGAATTTGTAAATTAACAAAAGTATTAAAAGGAGTGCAAAGAAAATCCTTATAGTCCCATCTATTTTTTCAAAGTTTTTACATGAATCAGTTTAAAAAAATTGTAATCATAGGGCATAAAGAAATGGCTATCTTAATTTGTTTAATTTTGTATTATGATATCACCATTTTTATATTTTTTATTTACATTTTCTAGTAGCTGCATAACATAGTCAATTAGCTGTGTATCTATTTTGAATATTTTTAATAAATAATGCATTAATTACATCTCTGAACTTAAAGTCTTTTCTCTAATATGGAGTTTTAAAAACAGAATTTCCAGTAGAGAAATTACTAGTTCAAAGTATATGATTTTTAAGGAACTAGGTCAAAGATCCTATTTATTTTTAATTAACCCCATTTCTTTCCAAAAAGTTTTTACCATTTTACATTTCCATCTTCAAAGTAAAATGGAATTCATGTCATCCCACCTTTGCTAAAATATAATTTTGTTCTTTATTTAGCACAATTTCTAATTAAATTTATTAGTTTTCCTAGATATTTTGAAAATATTGCCTTGTTTATGAGTTGTCTATTTATGTGCTTGTGTACATAATAGTGGTCTCTGCTAACCTGTTAAATATTGTAAAAAGGCATTATATCTGTCCCTTTCTCATCTGTTTTTGGCTAATTATTTTATAGTATTTCTGTGTTGTCTATTATTGGATTATGCACTCTATTAGATTGCTTTGTATCGATTAACAAGTTCCAGTCTTTAGCAATTTCATATGACAAGGTTACTATGCTAATAAGAATATAATTTTGATTCCTTGGGGAGGTGATACTTTTACTTTACTGTTAATTAATTGAAAGCTAATTTTTCAATATTCTGATTATTTAGTTCTTTATTTACTTATTTACTTCTTACCTCTAATTGCATGTCTTTTAAGTCACTTAACTTATGATTAATAGCTTCACTAGGAAATTTGCAAGAAAAAAAACTATAGCTGCTAATCAAATTAGTAAGTGTATATAATCTTTAATAAGTTTTTTTCCTTATAGTGGAAGAACTTAAATATTTCACCTTTTGTTAGTTTTTAACTAATTTTCTTAAAAGTGTGCATTCTCCCTTGGATTAAAAAATCACTATTAAAACATGTGAGCCTGCAAATAAACTTTTGTTAATGTTTGTGCAGTGTTAATGCATTTCTAAAGCATTCTGTGGTGAAGCCACTTGTGCATCCTCTTCTTGTGTTGCTGTGGGTCCTTTGGTGCCCTACAGGCCTGTTCTCTTACTTGTCTTCACTTTCTTTTTACTTCCCATTAATTGCTTACTGGAGTATTCAGAGTGACTCTGGAATAATTTTATCAGAATTTAAAATTAATCTCCATTATTTTCTACCAATAAATGTCTCTATTTTGAAAAGAAAGGCTAGACAAGGAACAGACACATTCCTCTACACATTTCAGAGAAAGACCACTTGTGATTCACTCCTTACAGCTCTGTCATAAAGAATTAAGAAGCCCAAGGCCAACTAGGAAGCTGAGGTTAAGGTTTTCTAATGGTTTGACATCTCAGTGGAAATATTTATTTTCTTTTTAATCATGAGATTTATGACAGGAGATGGCCTGCTAGCTGGTGTATGTCTATTGGGAACTGTCTCAATGCACTAGTGTTGTCTTAAATCTTGAGGTTTTATATCCAGTTGGACATTTTGGATTTCTGTTTTTTCCCTGTTGGTGACTATTAATGAACAAGCATGACCACTGGTGCCATGTTATAAGATGAACACTGGAAAGTCATTAAATACTTAAAAAAATGAATTATGAGCGATTTTCAGGTTAAGTACAACTTTCAGAACTACTTAATTTCATTATCTTTTTGAAGGACATCTATTGCTTTTGACAAGCTTTCTTTACATAGACTTAATTTATCATTTAACTAAATTCTATTACTTATAAATTGACATTATTGTATATTGGGCCTTAATGGTTATAACATCTTCATAAAGTGGACATCCTATGTACTAGCCTGGCTGAGAAGACCAATGTGCAGCAAACTTCCTAGACATATGATATCTGCCTTGTAAACACGTTGCTGCTTTATGAACATTCTCTATAAAGCTCTACCCTTCCTTCATTTACTCATGCTATAGCCAGTTGTTCTTTGTTGTTTTATTCTTTTGACATTAAAAATTACATGTCACTAGTATCTGCTAAAAAGAATTTCACATCTTGGAATCACTCTAAATGTTTTATTTCTTTCTTTCTTGTCTCTACTCCAGTGCTCTTGTTTATCTCCACTAAGCCAGAAGGCAAGGATTGTTTTTTGATCTGCTTTATCTTTAGTGCATAGTACATTGTTAGCACCTGGGTGGATACTCAATTTTAATCTGTAGGATTAGTTAAAGGAATGTGTTTACTTTTTACAATTAAAGTAATAGTTTTACTTTAAAATAATACATTCTTGTATTGAAACCTCAAACCTATAGAAGTCTAAAAGTCAATTGCATTCCTCAGAGATTACCAACATAAGCTAATGTACCTTTCTGGAAATTTTCTGAACATATGAAAATTCACAACAGTTAACTTAACCACATTGTGGTTTTTCTGTGAATGATGATTTCAGGTCTATGAAGGGTGTGGAATTTGTTTTTACCTTACTTAAATGCTAGTAAGTAGCTAGGCGCAGTGGTGCAAGCCTGTAATCTCAGCACCCTGGGAGGCCAAGACAGAAGAATCACGAGTTCAAAGCCAGTCTCAGCAACGGTGAGGCACCAAGCAACTCAGTGAGACTCTGTCTCTACATAAAACGCAAAATAGGGCTGGAGATGTGACTTAGTAGTCAAGTGCCCCTGAGTTCAATCTCCAGTACCTCCCCCCGCCCCCCAAAAAAGCTAATAGGTTAACTTGTTGCAGTTTCATGATAGTCTGTTCATCAGCAGAATAGACTCCTATCTCAGAGCAAATGCGTTTTTCCTCATGGCATACCAGGTAGTGGAGCATCAAGGTATTTGTGGCAGTTTCCCTTGTCTACTGTGTCCCATGGAAGCGGTTGAATGGCCCCATGTATGCCTGCATACATAATGGGTTGCCTTACAGGAAAAGATCAGCAACATGAGGGAAGTCGCCCTTTTATAGCAGCAGTGAAAGACTGGTCTTTGTCCCAGAGGGTATGTCCAATTTCATTTTTCAAAAATGCTCATGGGCAACACAACTCTGAGAAATACCTGTATAAGGAGTGTTTGGGGCCTTGCATTCTTGGTACACCAAGCAAGACGTATGGGAGAGAGAGAAGGAGTATCTCCCAACAAAACCCACCCTTTGGTTCTCTTATCATCTTGGCTTCTGGTGAATTTTCATATGAGTGTGCTGTTCCCTTTGAATACTTTGATTAATCTGACAATGGCTAGGACCAAATCTATTCGATTTTTCTCATACAGGATTTATTTAAGGCTAATATGAATGGAATTTTAAACAATAGGATAAGGTCAACCTGTAGTATTGATTTCAACCCTTTCTCCTAGGATCCTGGATTTAGTCACCATAAATAAGTCTCAGATGGTATTGGTTGGTCTCATTTTATACAGTTAATGTATGGTCAAAGGCCAGTCTATTGCCCAGTACAACTTGTGCAAAGGAATTTAGGTGATCTTTGGTTGACATCGCTATAGATTATAAGACATGCAATGGATAGATTTTGGCTTATTCTTATTCTGTTCCACATAAAAACATATAGCTCAAAGGGAGACAAACCTCCACAGTTCCACCCCTCTCAACCTTCAGCGTACCTCTTGATGTACAAGATGTTTCTTCCCCACATGTCAAGGATATTATCTCTGAGCCATTGCAATATTACTGTGAAACCACTGAAGGTCCACCATATGTGTTAATAGATTTAACAGTGAGACCTAATAGCATATTCTGGAGGGGTCTTTCCAGCCATATTTACATGCTGGGTGGAGTGGAGAAAATTTGGGCTTAACAAGTAGTGTATTGGTTGGCTAGGGCCTCCATTACAAGGTATCATAGACTGAATGACTTAAATAACAGAAATTTATTTTTTCATACTTATTGAATGAAGAAATTCAAAAGCTAAATGTTATTAGGATTGGTTTTATTTGTAGGGCTGTCTTTGTGGCTTGTAGATGGCCATCTTCTCACTGTGTTTTTCCATGGTCTTTCTAATGTGTGTGTCTGTGTCCTAATTTCCTCTAAGGATACCAATTACATTAGGCAGCCTTCATGACCTCATTTTACCCTTTTAAGGCACTCTCTCTATATAGTTACATTCTAAATTACTGGGGGTTGAGACATTAGCATATGAATTATTTTAGTGCTGTAGTAGGAGAAATTGAGTCCATAATGAGTAATGTTGAAGTTTTAATATTTAAATATATTGAAGTAAGAGAGAGCATGTGCAAGAGTTATGAAATCCTGTTGTCATAAAGATTACTTTTTAATATAGGGGAAGCAAATAATAACCCAAATTTATTTTTTAAAATATGTGTGGATGCCAAGTGCTAAGAAAGAAAGAGGAGAGGGTAAGGAAATGGAGAGTGACTAAGGTGTGTTCTGTTTTGGACTGATTGGTAGGAAAGCTATCTATCATCTGAGACTTGTGCAGTAAAGAAGGAAGATGAAGGGAAATAAAAGCAAGGAGCCATGAATATGTCACTGGGTAGAGAAAACAGCATATGCATATGCCCTGAGGCAAGGCAGTAATTGGCACATCTAAGAAACAGCCAGGAGATCCAAGTGAATGGCATGGAGAAAATTGGCAGAAGATGAGATCAGAAATGTTTAAGAACCATCTCTTATCTGGTATAATTTATTTAATTAATCAAAAATTATTGATGTCAGGGGATCTTATCATATCTGCACAGACATTTCATCTTAATTTGTATCATAAAAGCAGGTATAATTTACATAGAAGTAAAATGCATAGCTCTTAAGTGTACAGCTCAATGAGTCTTCAGTATTGTCAAACCCTGTAACTCATACTCCCTTAGAAACTGCATCTATCAAATATTGTTTCCTTGTGATGCTCGTGTTCTCCAACTTTCTGAACAAACTGAACACGTGCTGCTTCTAGAAGGATAGTTGAGAGTATTCATTCTTTTTTCCTGTTTGATAATATTCCTGATGATAACAATATTACTGTTATTACTAGTAGTAAGAACTAATACATACTGAGTCCTTTGTGGAAGACATGTCATAAGAACTTCATGTGAAGTAATTCATTTACATTCATCCTAGACTTAGGATTATGTCACTATTCACATCATGTGGGTAAGAAAATCAAGGCTTTAACTTGAATTAACTCATTTGCTTATTGGGTGTTGGAATCCAATTCAAATTATGACATTGTAATTATACAATATATGTATTTCATAAAAATCTATATTTTAAAGCCTATGCTAGGTTGTCTTCTAAGTGTTGAATTTAAGCTTATGAATATTTGGTCTTAATGGGAATTCAAGTGAAAGGCATATTTCTTTGCTTCTATCCTGTCACCCTTCAGAAAAGGCATTCTTTAGTCGTGTGCAGTGGTGCATGCCTGTAATCCCAATACTTTGGGAGGCTGAGACAGGAGAATTGTGAGTTCAAAGTCAGCCTCAGTGACAGTGAGGCACTAAGCAACTCAGTGAGACCCTGTCTCTACATAAAACACAAAATAGAGCTGGGGATGTGGCTCAGTGGTCTAGTACCACTGAGTTCAATCCTCGATACCAAAAAAAAAGCATTTATTGAATGTTACCTTCTTATTTTTTTGGTTTCTGAGTGTATCTTTCAGTGTAGTGTGATTTTTACACCAGACCTTTTGGTTTAGGCTGTGAGTGGATTCCCCAGATCCATCTTAAATTTTGATCGTCACTCATGCAAAGATCAATCTTTCTACCAATTGTATTTTCAGCTAAATCGGGGTATTTTTTTAGTGCTTAACTAGATTTATCAGTGTATTAAAAACTCTGCAAAACTGTCTGGTCATCAGCTCCCAGAAGCTCCTGCATATCTATTTAAAACATTAAAGTTTACTTGGTGTCTGAACCTTCTGGAAACCCTACCAGCAGTCTTATACTAGCTTCCAGGATCCTTTGGCAGCTTCAAGTATAGCCTCATAAAATAGATTGAATAAATTTGCACCCATTATGCAATTTTCTACTAAAGAAAATATATGACTATAGATAAAAATGTCTAATAGCAACTAAACTCGATTCCTCAGGGAAGTAATAACCTCCTAATTGAAAAAAACAACAAACCAAAACCAAAACAAAGATGTTTTTCTTCTTATTTTAATAACATAGTTACCCAAACCTCTAAACTTTATCTGGATTTTATTTTTATATCCGAATCCCGTTTTAATAAAGATAGGAACAATGGTACATATTTTAAAGTAAAAATCCTATAATGTCTCAGGGAATATATGACTGATACCATCATTTAGCTGGCAGGAGCAAAAGGGAAAAGCAAGTGATTGGCAAGGTGGTACTTGATAGTTTTTTATCTCTTGACAATTTTTCTATTTAGAGGAAAATATATATCTAAATATCTATATATCAGGCATTGGAATTTAACCAAGGCACGCACTCCTGTGCTACACCCTCAGCCCTTTCATATTTTGAGACACTCTCCCGTTGGCTTCAAACTTGTGATCCTCCTGCCTTAGCTTTGATATCACCGGGATACAGGTATCCAACTTAGAGAAATATTTTTAAAGAGGCCAATATCTGTGCTTTACTCAAAAGATTTTTGAAATAATTAAAAAAGATGTCATAGTAGCAGAGAGTGGAGCCCATAGTTTATGCAAGTTGGTCATGATCCATATTGGATTGGCAAGCCAGGGATTTTGCAGAACTTGGATTTCTTTACTGCTTGAGAAACAGAATAGTATTTGCAAATAAATAGGAGCTTACGGGAATAAGAATGTAATGCAGATACTGAATCTCTTAAATAAATCTGGGCCACCAACTGTGCTTATGTTGGTTAGTTACCATGCATCCTGTGCCATCTTTCTGCTTAGTTTTGTTCTCATGAGATGAGGAGTATTGGAATATACACATGAAATTATTATTTTATAAGTGCCAGATAGAGGATAAAATCCTTTTGAATGGTAAAGCTGAGCCTATTTTCAAGGTAGAAGTAGTTTCAAGATATAGATAAAATTAAAAACTTGAACTATAAGGAAAAACATAATAAAAAATTCCATAAATAAAAAATTCCAAGCCGGGTTCAGTGGTGCACCCCTATAATCCCAGCACTGTGGGAGGCTGAGACAGGAGAATCATGAGTTCAAAGTCAGCCTCAGTGACAGTGAGGTGCTAAGCAGCTCAGTGAGACCCTGTCTCTAAATAAAATACAAAATAGAGCTGGGGATGTGGCTCAGTGGTCGAGTACCCCTGAGTTCAATCCCAGATAAAAAAAAAAAGAAAAAAAAGAAAAAGAAAATTCCAACAGCAACTTAGTTTTATCACCTGAAATTAGTAAAGCTAGACATTTCTCAGTGCTAATGTCATGACATGTACATCTAGCAGTCTATAGAATCAGAATAATTTGACTAATTCTTGACGTGGCGATAAGGTGTGATTTTGACTTTCAATCACAGCTAAAGTTTAAATTCTCAATAAACTCAACTGTTAGGCTCTCATTAGAAAGTGAGTTATCTTAGCTTAATAATTAATGGTATGGGATTTTAGATATTCCATTGTAATGATATTCTTTATGTTTTCTAAAAAATGTCATTGTTCTTTTTTTGTGTAAGCCTCACAATATTTTGTGATGTAAATAGGGCAGGAGGTCATCTCTTCATTGATGACAGTCAGGGGTGGTGCAGCCTACATCTTCAAGGATCATTTGTTATAAGGTGTTCTTTCTAAATATGGAGAGGGCTGTTCAGTAAACATTGGCATTACAGATACTTATCCCTAGGATTTTTTTTTCTAGTGTCAATTGAAGAGACAAACTCCATCTTAAGACTAAAGAAAGAAAATTTTGTAGCTTGAAGTGTTTCATTTTTCAAATTTAGAAAAATGCACACAGTAACAGAACATAAAGATTTTCCCTCATCATCAGATTATAGGCTGAGTTCCAATATTTAGCTATCAATTTCATAGAAAAATGAGGTAAAAATGAAACAAAGTAGATAATTAGCATGACACATTTTTTTCCCAGAGAAACAAATGAAACCCCATGCCATGTATTCTTTGTGTTTGCACATGATGGCTCTAGTATTTTGTAAATATATAGTTTAAATAAATGTGAATTTCATATAGCTATTGGAAATAGAATCTTACAGTAATTATTTTTAACTATCACTATTTGTGAATTTTAAGTTCACATAAAGTAACACATAAGTGCTGTTCATTTACAGAAATTTTGTCTCAGCAAATTATATTTCATATTTACATTTTGAGCCAAAAGTTTATGAAATATTTCAAATTTCTTTATAGTTAATACTATTCACTCCAAATAACTTTGTTAAAACAATATCACTTACTCACATTGATAAATTTATGCTTTAGTTGATATTATTTAAAATGTAGCAAGTGATATTAGATTATTTTTGGTGTGATTTATTTGCTCTACCTATAGAAACTGGTTAGCCAGATATATGTATCTTCTGGGAATACTTTTTAATACTTTTTTAAACTCCAGTTGGGAGTTTTAAAGGTAAATAAGCATTGATTTATTTCTTATAGCTGCTGGGCTTGAGCCTCTGATAACTGTTTATTTATTTTCTATATTAATAGATGTTTGTTCTATAAGATGCTTTAGAAGCATGACATACTTAGTCCTCACTGCACATTTTTAGTTGTGACACTCTTATCCTCATTTTACAGATGAGAAAGCTGAGGCTTAGAGAGTCTCTTAATTCTATGAAGTAAAATGCCCAGACCTGTCTATGAAGACCAACTCTTAGTCATTGTAGTAGTTTGTATCCCAGGATTATTTTTATTTTAGTAGGATTGGTAAATAGTAGTAGTATCATTTAGCATATTTTAGTATTTTTGTATTTTTTAGTATTATTTAGTATTCAGTATTATTGGGTAAATTCAGAATTGCACTATTTGACAATCTGTTGTTATACAGAATACATTATAGGAATTAAGGTAAAGGCAATACAATTTGAAGAAATCAAATAGTTTATCAAAGACCCAGCAGAGTAGTGACAGATCTAGTATCAGGTGTTAGAATTGTAGACAGCTGTCTTGTTAACAACTTTTATTCACTTTGGCTTTTAATTTTGAGGACATGAATGCTGACATATTTGGGGACATGAAATAAATCATATGTTTCATGTTATAACTCCTTTCCGCAAAATAAAAACCCTGTACAATAATGAAATTTCTTTTTTTCTTTCTTTCTTTTTTCCCTAATACAGTGGGATGCATCCTGCTTTCAACCTGGAGTTCACCTCTGTGGCTTGGATCTATCAAAGGAGCATTTGCTTTCCATCTCTGTGTTAACTAGAAATCAAGTAAAGACATGAGGAGATTCGTTTATTGCAAGGTGGTTCTGGCCACTTCACTGATGTGGGTCCTTGTGGATGTTTTCTTGCTACTGTACTTCAGTGAATGTAATAAGTGTGATGACAAGAAGGAGAGGTCCCTGCTGCCTGCACTGAGGGGTGAGTACCTGTGAGGCAAACAGGTGGTGACAACAAAATATAAAACCTCAAAATAAGAATAGTATTACCTTATTGTATTATAAGAGTGGAAATGTTAACGCACACTTAAGCACATGGAAGCTACTTCCCTTTTCTAGGCTTTAGGGGTCTACTGGAAAAAAGGAAGAGTCAGTTAACCTCCAAGGTACCTTTAATATTAAATTCCAATGTTCTGCGACTGTGTGAAAAGAAGTTTCAAAATGAACTGTAAGTGAACTTTCAGATTGGACAGAATTTAAAATCTAGGCACATAGAAGCCAAAACCCTTTAAAAACCAAGTAAGTGAGACAGATGGGGACAGTAGCAAACTGGAACTGCATATGTCACACCTGAAGATTTCCAAAACACTTTAAAAATTTGTTTTTAAAATAAAATACCTACAAGTGATCAGTTTTCGCCTGTGGGCCATTCAGATCATTGGTCTATGTTAAGAACCAAAGACAATTTCAAGTCTATTATAAAGTCACTTTAACTCAGTATTTTCAATGACTATTCCAATTAATTCTAAAGACATTATTTGTATAAATGGTGATTTTTCAGATAATGGCATAGGTATTCATTTTTCTGCAAAATAAATGCAAACATCTTTCTCTATGCTTTTCTTTTTTGTTGGCTTCAAGGTCTATAAGTAGTTATATTTTTGAAATATTCCTCATAAATGGGTACTTTTAAAGTGCATAAGAGTGGTTGAAATTGGTTTATTCTCTTGAACAAAAAACATTGACTCTCTACTTACCAAAAGTTTTCTGCATTAATAGGACAAAAGGTAAATTTTATTTGAGTCTAGTTGAAATTTTGATATCATTTGGAAAATGAATCTAAGTTACCAAGGTGAGATTTGCATTTATTTACTAATTATAGTACGTTCTAATGTTATAGATAATTTTGAAATTATTTGTTAGTCAAGACACTCAAACAGAATTTAATTAATATTACCCAATTATGTGAGTTTTAGAGAAACACAGAAGAACAATTACAAAAATTAATTTTGTCCAGAGAACATTTTGAACATTCTTGGTTTGCTTTAGATTAAAAAAATTCCCTATTTGGTTTGAGAAATTCTGCATATTCTCTCTTTTCAAAATGTGTCTAACATTCTCACTTTAGTTTTGGACTGACTGATAAAAAGAATCAAGAGAAAAGTTCTTTGGAAGTGACTGAGTCTAGGCCAATTTAGGTAGATTATATGCATTTTTATGCCTTTATTCTACAATTTTTCAGAAAGAAGAACTTTATGAGTCTATCAGGTTTTGATAAATGAACATGGGATTGATTTATTGATCTATAGTTAAAGCCTTGAAGTAAATAAGTCTTCTTTTTTTTGATGGAGTCTGTTGAGCTGTTTCTTGGCTGAGTAGAAGTGTGTCTTGATTCACATCCATTTAGAATGATCACTTTGTCATTTGTTGAATGGAGGCATTTAGATCAGTCACACACAAAAAATTATGACCTGATTCAGCAAAAAAAAAAAAAAAGGCAGCCTTTTCTTCAAGTACCAAAAAAAGTACAGTTTTGCTGATTCAAGTACTTAATGCTCAGTCTTAAATCTCAAAATGTGAAATTTAAAGATGGAAAGTAAAAATATTTTTTTCTTGTATTTAAATTGTAAAATTAAACTGCACTGTCTTCATCTGTAAGACTTTTTGTGTAATGAACACACTGTAGGAGGGGTGATTCACTTACAACAGAAACTTACCAAACTTATAACTCAGTTTTGAATGCTAGGAAGTTCAAGATCAAGGCACCGGCTCATAGGTGTCTGGGAAGGGACTGTTTCTCATGCAATACTGACTTCTCACTAACTTCACTTGTCAGATAGTTGAGGGATCTGTTCCTAAATAGGCATATACAAGGATCTGTTCTATAAGGGTGCCAATCCCAATCCTGAAGGCTTTCCCTTCACGACTTAAGCACCTCTCCAAGGCCACACCTCCTAAAACTAGTTCTGTACCTTTTAGGGTTCTATGAATTTTGGGCAGAAACATTCAGTCCACTGAATGTTTTAATTTTAATTTGGCACATTTTAATATCATTTGTCTTATAAAATAGTAAATAGACTCGAGGTTTTAATTTTATTTTTTATTATTATTTCAGAATATTCAGGTATTTGCACTATATAAAGTTATTTATAAGGAGTGTTGTTGTGGAAAGTGTGCTTGACTGATATTTTTTTTCTAAATCTACTAAACAGTGACTTTTGACTTAAAAACTTTGATCCTTCTGGGTTGGATTAGGTGGTTTCTAAGATGACTTATATTTTCAAATTTTATATAAGTTTTAAGTACCCAATATTAACATACACTATAGATTATTTTTTGAGATATTTTCATTCTTTTATTCATCAATTATTTATTTATTGTTTACTGTTTACTAAATCCTGGGACTATAACTAAAGTCTTTGCTGTTTAGAATGTAAGGGAACTGGGTTCCTTTTGGTCATAGGGTTTATAGTAAATCACAAAGTAATCATTTCTCTCTCCACATGCACACACACATGTACTCATGGGGGGACACTCTGAGAAACATGGTGCAGTGTGCTTATACAGCTAAGACTGCTGTGAACTCTCTAGGTAATAAGATCTTAGGGGGAGCACCATCGTACATGCAGTTCCCATTGTCGACACCTATTCAATTAAATAAAGTAAGGGACACATGATTACAACAAATAATGGGCGTTAGGATGAAGAAGGGTGCTGTAAGTAGAGGAAACAATCTAGGAGATTAGATAAAATTTCATGGAGGCTATAGCATTAAGATTAAGGTCTACAATATAAGACTTGGAAATAACTAGTTAAAGAAGGAAATGCAAAATATTAAATAGATTAATAAAGATTTTAACAGTATCTTCCACCAGAGTATTTTTTCAGGAGAAAATTACAGAGTTAAAATGTGGCTATTTAAATAACAGATCTTAAAATTTAGACTAATTAAGACTGTAGTATTGTCACAAAGCAGAAGGAGAGACATATTGTCCAAGGGAATAGATCTAGACCTTAGACATAGACTCACACATTGAGAACATTCACTAAATGACAGGGGAAGCACTGCAGGTCAATGAGAAAAAGAGAGTCTGTTCAGTAAATGCAACTGAGAATGAAATGGTTATCTCTGTGGAGAATGATGCCTTACTCTTGTCCCCAGACAATATGAACTTTGGACATACTACAAACTTAAATGCCAAAAACAAAATTTTAACTTGGGTAGAAAAAAAATTATGCTCCATATGATCTTGAAATAAAGAAAATTCTTAGACAAAACACAGGAAACATTGACATAAAAAAAAGTCACACGCTAAAGATATTCAAAGAAGATACAGCTAATAAACTCTTACCAAGTATATATAAATAATGATAATATATATGTATGTGTATATATGTATATATTTTTCTTATCCTTAATAAGATGCTCAAATAACTGGGGGGCACTATGGTCCATGCATGTAATCCCAGTGACTCAAGAGACTGAGGCAGGAGGATCACAAATTTGAGGCCAACCTCTGCAACTCAGGGAGGCCCTGTCTCAAAATAATATATAAAAAAAGGGTTGGGGATGTGTAAATTAGTGGTAGAGTGCTGCTCTAGGTTCATTTCCCAGTATTCTCCCTACCCTGCACGCACACACAAAAGTGTTGTTTTATGTCGTGCCTTGTGTGGTTTTACTGATGAGTTGGTGTCCATGGGATGAAAGTAAGGGGTCCTCAGCAGGGATGAAATGGGGTCCTGTAGGACGAGGTATGGGGTGGTCGGTCACGGAGCCAATTCACCAGACTCTGGTGCTGGTAAGACTGCTCTGCTGGAGCAAGACACAGAACCCATTATTCCAGGAAGTCTAACAGCTTATGAATGGTCCTTGGACCAATCATGGCCCCCAGGTTACAGCCAATGGGGTACCGCTCTGTGTTAGGCGAGCAGTCCATCAGAATAGGGTGGAGAAAGGGGAAGAGGAGGGGTTGAAGATATGGAGAGTGCTCCTACACAACAGAAAGAAAGAAAAAACAGAAAATCCCAAGTAACCCAATAGAAAAACATGAGCAATAGAACTGGGTAGACACTTTAGAAAAGCAAACACGTGTGGCAATTAAACTTATGAGGAGATAATTAATATACACTATAATCATGGAAAAACAGAACAAGGCTACAATGACATGCATTTATATCCATTCAGTTAACAACAATTAAAAAGGATGATAACACCAATTGTTAGAGTTGATGCATGTCTATACTTTTATGGTGACTTCAGAACAATTTAGCATTATCTTAGAAATCTGAACATTCATATAGCACTCAGAAGTCATAGTCAAAATATCCACGAAAATTTCTTTCATAAGTATGTTCATAGCACTGCTACTCATAAAAATAACACTTGTAAATAATTTACCAGCCAATCAATGGAAAACCTGAAGGATGGACATTGGTATATCAATACAGGGAATTATTGTATAGTAATCAAAATGATCTTTCATCAATATGAAGAATCTTGACAATGAAGTAGTAAGTTAATAATAACAGTTATTCCCCACAAAGATTATGTATACATAGACTACTTGAAAGCAAGAAACAACTAAAATTTAAGAACATAGATTGCAAGAGTATATAGAGATATAAGACTTTATAAAAAGCAAGTGAAGCTGGGGCTGGGGTTATGGCTCAGCGGTTGAGCGTTTGCCTCGCATGCGTAAGGCACTGGGTTCGATCCTCAGCACCACATAAAATTAGTAAAGATATTAAAAGAAAAGCACATTATTAAAAAAAAGCAAGTGAAGCTAATTATGAATATAGGATTTAGAATGTTGCCTGTCATGTGTGTGGGGAAATAAGGGAATAGGATCAGAGTGAACATTTTGACCTGATACGAACCATTACTAGAGTCCTAGTAGTTATTTTTGGATGTGGGTTTGATGTATTATTTTTATGAATAACTAAATGAATAAATAAGAGCCACTTAATGGATTTAAAAAGTGAGAAGCCACTAATGGGTTCAAGAAATAGGGCAGATATATTCAGATTTGTGTTATGGAAGAATCACTATGGATGTAATGTGGATAATGCATTGGAGAAGAGCCACTGTCTTGGGGGCACTGGATACAAAGCTGTCTAAGCAGTCCATGCATCCTGTGTTGGAAATGATACCTATTTACAGCAGACCAGTAGGAATGAGGTGTGAGAGAAACAGGCAAAAATTGAAATCTGGGTGCTTGACAGGATCTATCAGGTATTGGAGACAGAGTTTCTAAGGATGTCTTGGGTTTCTTGGATACAATTTCCAGAGTTAGGGCTCAGTGTAGATGATTTGAGCAGGATGAACACTGAGTTTATCTTGGACATGTTGAGACACCTGTTAGGTAAAGAAATGATCATTTTATCATCATTTTTCTAAAGTGGTTTGTATTTTATCTTCTTTTTAAAATGGAATATGTAGAATATAATTGAATCTTTGTTACACAGTCACCATTGTCATTTTACACATCAATAATTGAGTAATGCTGTAGAACGAGATGATTTCAGGAGCTCATGAGAGTGTGTAGATGTTTGAACATTAGATACAGATACATATGCAGACCTATGTCTTTTTCTATTTTATAAGGGACTGCTTTTTGATAAGAGAAATACTTATTAGGGGAACATATTAACTCTTTCATGTTATCCTGGTGCCACCTAGAACTAAAATGCATTAACAGATATTTCCCAGTCCTGTTTATGTGGAACACTAACCAAGCATAACCAAGGAGGAAGAGTTAGAGTAGATATTTGAGAGAATTTAAAAAGTCAAATGATGCTATAGTATACCTGTAAAAGCTCTAGGGAAATTGGAAGTCATGTGGCAGGTTTGCACGAGCACTGTACATTTTGGATCTTAGTCCCAGGTTCCCCATTAATGACCAATGTCTTCAGGCAGGTGAATTAGTGTCTCTGGGCCTCAGTTATCCTGGTAACATGAAACAAATATAAATCAATAGTTTAAAAATCTTGCTGGTTCCTAATTGAATGATGTTTCTAGCTTTTGTAAATTCCAGGAAATGCAGGAGTGCAAATTATTTTAGTCTCTACCTTTTGGTTAGTCCATAGATAATGTGCAATTTGAGATAGGAAATGGTGGTACTGAAGTTATTTAGTGGAAGGGATCTGCTTTGAAACCCCAAAGGGCCTTTATATCATCATAAATGGCAGAAGTGATATAGAAATTGAAGTTGTGTGAGGCTAAGGGGACCTGCCAGAATTTTAATAACCAACAAAATGTTTTTGATTATTATACTCTTTTAGGTTCAATAAAGGATTCTGTCATCAATAAATGCTAGTTTGCATTGGAGTTTAAGTTTTATGCTTTCGTTAGACACCACCATGGAGATACCTGTTCTGAAAACTTGAATTGAGTGTTTTTCTTCACTCTTGCAGATACCTAGGTCCTCTCAAGCTGTCTGGTGGGATGTTTAAACCTTGGTCAGGAAGGTATTTAGTAGGGATCATTCTGCTGGCAGATCTTTACAAAATATTCATCATCTTATCTGGCATTTTTAGGCTGTCAAAATTACCCTTGTCTACTTGTATCCCTCATACCTCCCCAATGCAGGTTCTGCATTAGGGTACGTAACAAATAGTGGAATTGCTGACTCATCATCTCAGTTCAGTACCTCCATGTCTCTCTTGTCCCTGCAAGGCAGAGTAACTTGTTTCTTATTATAAACTGAGGGTAACAGGCAGCCTCACTCTCTTGAATCTTTCTTCTGCTGCTTTCTAAATGATCTCCTTATAGTAATGAACTCACTTATTAGACAGCTAGTGTTCACTGATTTTGTTTTACTAATCTTTGGTGCTTGAAAGTGAGAATTCTTGTGTGAGGAAAAACCAATGATTAGTGAATTAAAGTATGAAACTAAGATTGCATTTTCTGTTTTTAAAAATATATGGCTTAATCTTTGTGGATAGGTAGAACAGTATGATTGATTAAAATGGATTATCAGTACTGGAAGTGCCCCATATACTATGATGACCACTAATATTTGGGTGATGGGCAATAGTATTTATAGTCCTACAAAAAGTGGAGCATATAGACACAGTCAACCTAGATGAAGGGCATATATTTCCCAGAAAATTTCAAAAAGCTCAAATTATCTCTGTTTGCTGATTACATGATCCTATACTTAGAAGACCCCAAAAACTTCTAAGATCCTATATTTAGGAGATTTCTAGAGCTCACAAGTGAATTTAGCAAATTGGGATATAAAATCAACACTGTAAATTAATTATGTTCCTATACTCCAATGATGAATCCGCTGAAAAAGAAATTAGGAAAATAACTCCATGCATGATAGCCTCAAAAAACAAAACAAAACAGAACTTGTGAATCACTTTAACCAAAGACACGAAAGAACTCTACAACGAAAACTACAGAACACTAAAGAAAGAAATTGAGGAAGATCTTAGAAGATGGAAAAATCTCTCATGTTCTTTGATAGGCAGAGTTAATATCAAAATGACCATACTACTATACAGATTCAATGCAATTTTCATCAAAATTCCAATGACATTCTTCACAGAAATAAAAAAATCAGTCATGGAATTCATTTGGAAAAGCAAGAGATCCAGAATATCCAAAGCAATTCTTAATGAGAAAAGTGAAACAGGAGGCATCACAATACCAGATCTCAAACTATACTACCTAGCTATGGTAACAAAAACAACATGGTACTGGCACCAAAACAGACATGAAGACTGATAGGATAGCATAGGAGACACAGAGACAAACCCACATAAATAACGTTATCCCATACTAAACAAAGGCACCAAAAACATACATTGGAGAAAAGAGAGACTCTTTAACAAATTGTGCTGGGAAAAGTGAAAATCCACAGGTACTTGAATGAAATTTAATCCCTATCTCTCACCCTGCACAAAACTCAAAGTGGAACAAAGACCTAGAAATTAGAAAAGAAACTGCACATACTAGAAGAAAATGTAGGCCCAGCTTTTCATTATGTCAGCTTAGGAACCAACTTCCTTAACAAGACTCCTAAAGCACAAAAAATAAAATAAAAAATCAATAAGAGGGATAGCATCAAATTTAAAAGCATCTGCACTGTGAAAGAAAGAATCAAGAGTATGAAGAGAGTCAATAGAATGGGAGAAAATCTTTGCCATCTGCACTTCAGACATAGCATTAATATCCAGGATTTACAAAGAACTTAAGAAACTTAACACCAAAAAACAAACAAGCAAACAACAAAACCCAATCAATAGGCAGAAGAACTAAACAGACACTTCAAAAGAAGAAATACAAATGGTCAAGAAATATATGCAAAAAATATTCAACATCTTCAGCAATTTGAGAAATACAAATTAAAACTACACTAAGATTTCATTTCACTCCATTCAGAATGGCAATAACCAACAATACTAGTAACAATAAATAGTGGCCAGGATTTGGGGAAAAGGTAGACTCATAAATTGTTAGTGGGACTGCAAATAATTGCATCCACTCTGGAAAGCAGTATGGAGATTCCTCAAAAAAAACTAGAACTACCATATGACCAGTTATTATGACCCAGTTAAGCCATTCTCAGTATATAGCCAAAGGATTTAAAATCATCATACTACAGCGACAACAGCCCCATCAATATTTATAATAGTACAATTTACAACAGCCAAGCTATGGAACCAACCTAAGTGCCCTTCAACAGATGTATGTATAAAGAAAATGTGATATATATACATAATGGAGTATTACTCAGCCATTAAGAAGAATGAAGTTATGGCATTTGCCACTAAATGGATGGAACTAGAGACTATCATGCTAAGTGAAAGGATCAAGTCCCTAAAACACAAAGGTTGAACATTTTCTCTGATATGGGAGAGTTAATTCAAAATACAGCAAGGAGGGGAAGATTAATAAAACGAATAGAAGAGACATTGGTTTAGTAGACTAGGGGAATGAAGGGAAGGGAGGAGGGATGGAATAGGGAAAGTCAGTGGAATGAATCTGATCTTCTGTCCTATGTACAGATATGAATATGCCACAGTGAATCTCACAATCATGTATGTACACAAGACATTATTTGTAAAAAAAAAAAGCTATAAGTAAATAGCAGAAAGAGTAGAGAGAAGGAAACAGGGTGAAAGGAAGGGACGGAAAGGGGGAGTACTGGGGATTGAATTAGAACAAATTGTATTCCATGCTTTTATAATTATGTCAAAATGAATTCTATTATCAAGTGTAACTAAAAAGAACCAATAAAAAATTAATAGATTTGATGAAATTTTGATCTCTGATATTTGCTTTGGTTTTTTATACTCATATCCACAATTTATTCTGATACTTCGGCCAATCCACATAACCACATCAATGTCATGAATAAAAATAGATATAATCATGAAGGAATATTAGGTATCGTGTGTTATACACTGCCTATGCATTATTTCAATTAATTTTGAAAGCAGCACAGAGGGTAAGTACTATTAGTATACCGATTTATAAATGACAAACTGAGACAAAATTTAATTAATTCTTCTAGGTCACAAAAGTAGTTAAGAAGAAGAAAGATTTTGCATCCTGATTTTTCAAAACTTTTAGTCCGGACTTTGAACCACAAGACAATGCTGTGTCCCTGACTTAGGTATACTCAGGCTCCTTCTAAAGAGCCAAGTAATCACAACATATTATTTATAAAATATTTATAAAATGGATGTTTCTGGAGGACATTGAAGGAGATGGCCACTGCCTTTAGGTTAAAAAGTGCCTTTTTCAAAATATTTTAAGCAAAAAGTATCTGTGCTAGGCTCACCTTGACTTATTTCAGACTTTAGCCATTTTGTATTTATTGAGTCACTGAAGAATACTGATTAATTTAGGTTACAATTTTCCTTAGCAGTGACCTTTGGGCCAAGCCTCTGAAATCTTAGAAAGGATAGTTAAAGTTAAAAGCAATAGTGAGATACTGTTATTTTTAAAGGTTAGTAGGAATAATAATTGCCAATAGTTTCTCCACTCATTCAGTAAAATATTGGCTATGTATTTTGCAATGTGTAGAGTTTGTTCAAGTAGAACATCTGTTTTTAAAAATTACACAGTTTAATGGAAACGTGATGTGCATATACCTACTTTCCAAAACCAAAAGTGATGACTGCTGTGAGAGATGCCAAATGAACTACTGAGAGAACTTAAAGGTCTTGAAATGTAGAAGTCATGTGGACATGTGAAAATTTGGAAAAAGAGGATAATAGGAGAAATTAATATATCAGGGAAATGTCGTCTTTCTGAAGATGAGGATATAAGGTTGACTGGAGCAGAATCAAACATAAAAGGGATTTCTAGATATTAGGTCGATAGTTAGGAAAAAGATTTCAAAGGACTTTGAGTGTGGGGGCAGGTAATTTTAACTTGTTCTCCAGGAAAAAGTTATTGAAGGTTTCTGGGAAATGAAGTTTTATTGGACATCAGCTGAACTTTAGGAGAATACAATTTCATATGCAAACTGAGCACTAAGTCATTTTTATCTTTATTTAAATAAAAACAACTACCAGCTTTATTCATTAATTAAAACTGGAATATGTAGTCATTTAAATTGTTCACTTTGCAAATTAATTAGTAGGAACAGGGAAGATTTTCTTTTGTAAAGTTGAATTTAGATGGCATTTAGAAAGTAAGTACTCAAGTCCAAATTTATCAAGGTGCATATATTACATATGTGATTTTTTGTATACGTTTTGTATAATGATTTTTGCAATAAACATTAAAAAGTAATTACTCAAAAGCTTTGTTTAATATTATATAAGTTTATAAAACATTAATATTGATTTGTATCAGAACTAGGGGTATAAAGATAAAAAGAAGATCTGTCCTTGTTTTCATGGGTAGCAGGAGAGAAATGAATTCAGAATTATGTGAAAGAAATGTCAGCATATCAATTCTTATACTAGCCAGAGGAAAGAGAATATATGACATAAAAATAAAAGAAGTCAATGATATTATCTGTATTTTGAAGGCAAGATATTTTTTAATTTTGTGAAGACTAGAGTTGACTAAATAGAGTGAATGAGACGAAACTAACTTTCAGATAGCCCACCAATAAAGTGGGAGTGGACAAATATTTATTGGCCCACGTAATTTGGTTTACATCTCAAAATGGCAAATTGATAGCCAACAATTATGCTTTTCCCTCATTGTATATACTGTCTCTGTGATATAGAGACTTACTAGCATTGTGATGGCACTGCCCATGAAGCACGCCCCAGGTAGAATATCATGTGGTATATATGGAACGAATCAATACACAGAAGACAGCACAAATACTTAAGAAAGTTACATTGAACTTTGAAGAAGACATAGGTAGGTGGTATATTCAATTCTTTGTAAAAAATGATAGAAAAAATTGAAGATGATGTAAAATGAATGTAAAAAATAATATTAGAAAGTTATAAAATAAAAAATCCACCCCAAAGGGAAAATTACCTAGAGTAACATGATTGTAGAACAGGTAGTTGATAAGTAAAACTACCAGGTAGTTGATAAGTAAAACTCCATATAAACACAACTTGGGGAATAATTAAGAAATGCTATTTTTTAAATCAACTTTAGGTGCTTATTGAAATGTTGTATTTTGGCCAGATGTAAGGATATATACACTTGTGACTCAGGAGGCTGAGATGGGATTATAAGTTTGAGAACAACCTGGGCAACACTCTTAAAATTTTAAAAAGGGCTGAAGATAAAGCTCAGTGGTAGAGTGTCCCTAGGTTCAGTTCCTAGTACTGAGGTGGCTGGGGAGTGGGGTAGCTCCATGTTAAGAGTACATTTTTTGAATTTTGACAAATGAGTTCCAGGTTCAACCTCAAAATCATGATTCTCCAAAAATATTATCACCTCCTGTTATGTAGTCAATTCTGAAACTCTAGTCAGGTAATTACTGATCTGTTTTTGTTGTTGTTGTTGTTGTTGTTGTTGTTGTGGCTATTGGTTAGTTTTGCCTATTCTAGAAAATCTGATGAATAGAATTGTATACTAACAACTCTTTTGTGTTGGGATACTTTTGTTCAGCAGAGAGGTTTTGAAATTAATCATGGTGTTGAGTGTATCATGTTCTATTGCTCAGTTTTATTTGGCTATATTGTGTCTTAGTGTACTTTGTGTTGCTATAATGGTATGTCTGAGAGTGGTTCATTTATAAAGTACAGAAATTTATTTCTCACACACTGAAGGCTGGTAAGTCTAGGATCAATGCACTATCAGCTTAGGGGTCTGGTTCCAAGATGACACCTGTTGCTTTATCCTCCAGAGCAGAGAGCTATTGTAGCTTTATGTGGCAGAAGAGCAGAAGAGAAAACTCAATCACATAAGTCCTTTTGGTAGTAGCATGATTGCATCCATGGGGTTTTGCTCTCGTGACCTAAACACCTGCCTCTGTTAAAAGCCTCCATGTCTGAACACCGGCACATCAGGAATTATTTCCAACATATGAATTTGAAGGGTGCATTTAGACCATAGCATAATGTTGAACTACAATTTGTTTATCCTCACTTGTTGGAGGACACTAAGGATGTTTCCATCTTTTTGCTACTTGAATGAAGCTACATTCATACACAATTCTATGTGTGGACATATGTTTTCATAACTCTCGGGTAAATACCAAGAAGTAGAAGTGCTGAGTCATATGCTAAATGTATATTTAATTTTGTGAAATACTGCCAGTCTGTTTTCCCAAGTTGGAGTATTTTCTATTTCCATTTTAGCCAATTTAGTAAGTTCATGGTGGCATCTCATTGTGATTCTAATTTGCACTGCTGTTGATAACTATTGAATAATGAGCATTAGTTTATATGTTTTATTGGCTAATCTTCTCTTATGAACTGTCCCTTCAATTTTTCTTGCCTATTTTTAGAGTTGTTGCTTACCTTTTTTTAAAATGATGTCTTTGAAAGAGCAGTGTTTTAATTTTGATAAAATCTAATGTGTAACAATTTTTCTTTTATTATTCTTTTTGTGTCCTAAGAAATCTTTGGGTATTCCAAGGCTATGAAAGTTTTCCCCTGTATTTTCTTTTTTCCTAAAAGATGAGTGGTTTCTTATCTTTTAAGATTTGGTTAGTTGTTGTGTACAGTGTGAGGAGAGTCAGGATACTTTTCCCAAAATAAAATTCCAGTTGTTTCAGAAACATTCCTTCCTTGAAGAAAGAAAATTTTTTAGAAATAATAGCATTTTTATATTTCTCAAGTATTTACCTATAAGTCTTCCTATTGATTTTATGAATAATTTGATTATAAATAATGAAATTATGTTCAATAATTCATTGCTTATCAGATATAACTGAGGTAGAATTTTCTAAATAACTTGAAAAATATCCAAATTTTGCTAAATCTTTAGCTTGCTTTTTTTGTTTTTGGTGGATATCAAACCCAGGGCCTTGTGTGTGTTAGGCAAGAACTCTATCTCTGACGTATATTCCTAGCCATTCTTTAGGCATTTAATTTGAAGAATAATAAAGACTATAATCTAATTTATTGAATTTCTTTAAAAATAGCACTTTTTTCGCAAATAATAAAATGACTATTCAGTGTAGAAAAAAGCTACAAGAAAAAAGAAAGTAGCTTGGAATTATACCCTGAAACTCTGGTCATACTGAAATAAAATTTCAATTTTAATTTTTTAAGTCAATATTTCAGGACCATTTTGTCCTGTATGATATATTCTTTCAAGACTTATTTTTACTGGCCACAGAGTATTTTATCTCACATCTTTCTACACTGTGATTTTCATTACTACTTGTCACTATTTTTTTTAGATTGCTTCACCTTTTTTTTTTTTAATAGTTTTATAAAGTGATCTTTGAACATATTGCTTTTATTCCTAGGCTAGAGTCTTGGTTACACAATTAATTTTTTGAAGGTCTAAATATTTTCATATAGACATTTCCAATTATTTTATGGGGATTCTATTGGTCTTCAGTTATCATCAATATATGAGAATACTTATTACAATATTTCTAACTTAGTTTCAAACACTTTTGAAAATTAGATTGCTTTTAATCATAGATTTTTGGGTTTTTCAGTTTTTAGTTTTTCACATTGAATGATTTTATATATATATGGAATTATATGTATTTGACATACATAATTATATATAATTATTATACACTTAATTCTAATGTACTAATGAGGATACATTTTAATTTTTAGGTAATTATCACTTTTAACATGTATTGAGCCATTTATTCTCTCATTACTTATTTTTGTGGTTACCACTAACATATGGAAAACCTTTATATATATCAGGGTCTTATGTTGGGTATTCATCTGGTTCCTTCAATTTATCTTTTAAATAATATTCTAGACCTAAATTATTTTGATCATTTAGCTTCATATTATCAGATGATACACTTGACAAACCGTGGCCTCTCTAGGCTGGAGAATGAATGTCTTCATTGACTCTTTTCAGTGTTTCCACTATACCAATGTGTCACTGTTCTTGTCTATAAAATGAGAAGTTTGGTGCAGGCTTACCTTTCTTTTGTAATAAAAAATCCAAATCCATGGATTTTTTTTCCCCATGAAAAACAAATAGAATGTATTGTGTTGTTGCTGAAGTTTACTATATGTTTAAATAGAATTGATTTGTGAAAATATGCCAGAATACCTGTCTAAAAATATACCTGGCATCATTATAATTAGTATCCTTTATCTTTCTGTCTCACATTTTTTGAAAGAATTTGCACACATTTTCTGATATGTTTGTAGGTCTGTCATATTGATTCCATTGGCACAGTGTGTAAGAGTATTGGAGATAAGAGTACAGAGGTAAAAACACTGATGCTGTATTTGGATCTGGATTTTATCATGTCTGTGGCCTTAATGAGAAGTCTGTTCCAGATATAATCTCCTTTCTATCTCCAACTTTTGAGTATTACATAAATTAGAAAGAAATGTATGAGAATCACAAATGACTGTACAAAATATTATTAATATAAAATATTCCTAATTTACCTTAAATTAATAGTTCTAATATAAAAATATTTTCCATTTATTCAAAACACTTTTAAAAATATTATTTTTATTACATATTTTTCCAATATAATACCTGACTCTGTCTTTGGGATGTTTATTCTTTCTGGGTTAGAATAACTCAGGTTTGATTATTTAAATGTCTATTTTTTGATGTAGAAAAGCATGAAAATGTTTTTAAATACCTATTAGACAACTATACATACATAGATTATTATAATTGAAGTTTAGTTTATTTCTTTATATTTCTAATAGTGATTTTCCTTTATTTTTATATACTGTTATATCTCTCTGAATTTATATATTGGCATTTTCCTGAATTATTAAATATTTATTATAGTGCAGTTTTATGGACTATACATTATTCCAACTGATTCATCATAATTTGCTTAAATATATACTTTTGGATATTACAAAGAAAGTAAAAATTTGAAAATATCTATTACTTCCTCATTCAATAATGACATAAGTGCCATTATTTTTTGTCATATGGTATGGTTTGCTTGTGTTTGTTTAAAGTACTCTTTGAAGTACTTTATTTGGGCATGTAAAATCCTAATCCTGCTTATTTTTTATTATATGTGATGTGGGCTGGGACTTAATGGTTAAATTTATAGTGGAAAGAAATTATTCTTGAGGAAACTGACACTCTTGTTGAATTACAAGGATTATGTGTATCAACAACACTCTCCAGCATTAGCTTCCACTTAATAAGAGTCTACTAGGTGCCAAACACTGAATTCAGAGCACCACATGCTATATCCCTTTGTCTTTAAACATTTCTGTGGAGAAATTAAGAGAGAATTGTCTTGAAAACATTTTCCAAATACGTTCACATCTGTCTTCAAACTACATACTCTTTCCACTGTCACTTCATCAGAAATGGTTTGGGCTTCTATATTGCTAAATCAATGTCCAATTCTCAGCCTTTATTTTACTAACCAATCCTATAATTTCTGAACCAGCTCACCATTATCACCTCCTTGCAATGCTGTTCTTATGGTAGAAGCTATCACACTCTTTTTTTTTTTTTTTTTTTTGTCTAACTATTCCTTCCCAATCATTTTGCAAATTCCTTCTTTTTATCTCACCTCCTGATGTTAAGGTAGCCAAAGAACTACTGGATTGGATTAATCAGTTCCTTCTATTCAGACCCACTCTTCGTGATCTTATCCAATCCAATCTCATTCCTTTACACAGCATGATATAACTTTACAATTTTCAAAGCTGTCTTCAGGTTTTTAGATATTATTATCAAGGATTAGTTGACATATTTTTTTTTATTCTAAGAAACATCTCAAACTTACTGTGAGTCTAAAACTGAGCTTCTGATCTTCTACCAAAAGCTACTTTGCTTGTAGTCATCTCTGTCTCAATTTTTAAAAACAGTTCTATCACTCCAACTGCAGAAGCCAAAAGTATTTGTCATCCTTAACTTTTTCTCTCACATTGCATATTAGCAGATCCTGTTTGTTCTTCCTTCAAAATGTGTTCAGAATTCCAACCTAAGTCAGATCATGCCATTTTTCTACTCAAACCACTTTGCTGGTTCCCATTACTCAGAGTAAAAGCTAAAGTCCTTACAGTGGCTTCCCCAAATCCTGTACCAGGTGCTCTGTGGTTAGGTTCACTTCATGGGCTGGTACTCACCCCTGATTCACTCCACTTCAGTCACACTGGCTTTATTGCTATTCTTATAATATGCTGTGTGTCTTTCTACCTCAGGGCCTTTGTCTCGCTGCCTCTTTCAAGTTATTATTATTTTTTATGTCTTATTTTTCTCTCCTTTACTCTTTCAGATATTATCTTAAATGTCACTGGTTTGTTACAGCCTCCACGGCCACTCTATTAGAAAATGCAAATTGTGCCTTTTCCCTTTGCTCCCTATCTTTTCTGCTTTCTTGTTGCACACTACATATTTCACTACCTGACATGTTGTGTTACTTACTTACATCTTTTTTTCCTCCCTCTCTGCCTGAGAACAAAAGTGGAAGTCTGTTTATGTTATTAATTATACACCCTGTGACTAGATGTGCTTGGCACATCAGATGTGTGAATAAGGGAAGAAACATGCAATGATTGCTTGTCCAACGTGGTCAGGGTGGAAGGATCTGCAGAACAAGAATTCAACTTTTGCCCCCTATTTTACCACTAGAATCATTTCAAGACCGTAACTAAAAGCCTATATACAAAATAGGTAGTATACAAATATGATCAATGTACAAAGAAAGCATAAAGTTTTCAAACACAGGTTTTTCCAACACCTGAGATCCTCTAAGATATTTTTCTTCTATAATAAAACTTTGTAGTATTAAGACAATTGCATGCATTATTGTGCATGCTATTTTTCATGTGTTTGTACAGATTGGCCGAATATTTTATAACCACTATCATGAGTTGCATTCTGTCTCACAAATATTCAGAATATGACTTTATTTGGAAGTCAGGTCTTTGCAGATGTAATTAGCTAGGGATTCAGGTGAGATCATGGTGAACTATGTTAGAATCTAAATCCAATGACTAGTCAGGAAAGAGTACTCCCAGAGCTTATGGAGAGAACATGACCTTGCTGACACCTAATTTTGGACTTCAGACCTCCAGAAATGAGAGAATGCTTCTCTGTAGTTTTTAGTTACCAAGTTTGTGGAAATTTGTTATGTCATGTGTAGGAAATTAATAGAACCATTGATAACCATTTTTCAAAGAATGAAGATATGACTTGGCTCAAATCATAAAGTGATTCAATCAGGATACTGAACAGACATTAAGAAGACTTCATTCCTCATTCAAGATGCTACACAAACACACTTTTCCATCCTTCTAACCTTAATATTAGGATGAAAAAGAAAATGTTTTATACTTTGTAAGGATATGAATTCATTTCTAGGAATGTCACACTAGAAAATTTAAGCAAGTAAATGTTTAGAATATTTAAAATTTAACCAACTTATGTAAGCAGAGTGATGTTTGTTATTTTTTATAATTTGAAGTTCTCACTTCTCGTGACAAAAGGAACTATAAGTGAATTAGAACTATGTCAAGGTATGCACATATAGCTCTGTATTAGATACGTGGAGAAAAACTTTCTAATTAGGGACAGTCAGGGTCATTACTGGAATGCATAATACTTTACAATTAGTTTCCATATGATAAAAAGTCAGTGAAAAGAATGATTTAAAATAAATCATTGTGTTTTAGAGCTTCTAACAATCTTATAAGTCATTTACCCTGATTTTTTTCAAACTTTAAAAAAAATTCTTAGTGACATCAAGTACATTTCAGATGAAGTCTTATTACAGTTGATCAATTGATAAAATAGAGAATTTTTCTATGTAAAGAGGTATTATCAGTCCATAGTCCATTTTTTTCCCTTAAGAAAATGGAAATCCATCAATTAGCAAACTTAGACAAGTTGTAGAGACCAAGCTGAAAACAGAACCTTAAGGATTCTGACCTAGTGCTAACCTAGAAATTATAGTGACTGTTACAGCCCTGCTTTTGGCTTCATGAGTTTCACAATGTCTTTTCTTGAAATGTACCACTATAGTTATATCCACTGCACCCAATATTATTAAGAGTAATGTTTACCAAGAATTATTTCAAATCTATTAATAGACAATTTTTGATGATACTTTAATGGAATATATTTTATTACACTACTATTAGGATTTTCTCATTAAAAATTCTTGCCATCTGCAATTTATGCCAACTCATGTCTCTGTTCAACTCACATAGTAATTTAAGTAAACTTTTCCCATTGTAATCTCATTATTTTCAGGTATACATAGTTTTTTCTTAACTAAAGATACTGAGTTCAGATTCCATTCATAACTTAATGAACGAAATCATTTGCAAAAGTGTCCTTCATAGAGTAAGTATAGAATCAGCATTTTGTGAATGAATACATTTTTATTTAGCTTGGATACCACTCTCTCCTTTTATTTTAAAATGGTTCTTTGAAGATCTTTAAGTTCTTTATGATATTCACATATCTACCTATTGCAATGAAATGAAACCTGACCACATATAGAAGCTTTTTTTCTTTTCTTTTTTTAAAATTTTTATTTTTTGGTACCAGGGATTGAACTCAGGGGTACTCAACCACTGAGCCACATCCCCAACCCTATTTTGTGTTTTATGTAGGGACAGAGCCTCATGGAGCTGCTTATTAGCACCTTGCAGTTGCTGAGGCTGACTTTGAACTCATGATTCTTCTGTCTCAATCTTCCAAGGTGCTGGGATTACAGGCATATGCTACCGCACTCGGCTGTAGAAGCTCTTTTTCTATCACTTGACATATAATGTTGGGTAGAGTTTGTTGATACTGCTATGAACATTGTGTGCCCTCAATAAATATTTGTTGAATGAACATTTGTAATAGGTCTACATCTCAAAGCTGAAAGAATGGCTTGATATTGCCAATGATTTATAGACTTTTACTTTGACTAGTTCCTGAAATTATCTTGACATTGCGCTTTTTTCTTTGAACTATCTTGCTGTCTTGATGTTCTTCTCCTTCCAATGTTTTCTCCACACTGCTGGCAGATAAATCTTCCTGAAACACTACTTTGAGGATGTTGTTTGCCTGCTCAGTGTCCTTCAATAACTTCCAACTAGTGGCAGCTCAAAGTCAGAACTCCTTACCCAGGCATTTTAAACTGTCTGCAGTCTGGCCATCATGCAAATTTTTCTCTTATATTTGATTACTTTTCTAAATACCTAGTATGTAGTAGTTAACTTATGAGCTTTATATGAGATAGATCTACATTTTACATCTGAGTCTGTTTTTTCCTAAAGGTGTGACCTTGTACAGTTCATTTGTTATTGTGAATGTCAGTTTTTTCACTTTACAAATAACAATAATGATCACATCTGCTTTTATTTCTTCTTTTCGCGAATTATCTATTGAGTGCCTATTATGTTCTAGGAACCTCTCTATGTACAGGGATAAATCAGTAAATACAATGGATAAAATTATTATGGAGCTTGCATACTAGTGGAGGGGACAGAGGATAAATAGAATGTAAGGCAACCTACAGCTATGTTAGTATGTTCTAGTATGTTAAAAAGTGTAAAAGTAAAAGACCCCGTCTAGGGGTCTTAGGTTAATTGTCTCCATTCAGTAACAAATTGAAGAACAAGACACAGAGATAGCAAGCAAGCAGCAGGTTTATTGTAAAAGCATCAGTAACAGACTTCTCTCTGAAGAGAAGAGGCCCCCATAGTTGGGAGTTCAGTGGGGAAGTTTTGGACTGTTCTTTTTATGGTCCTTGAAATTTCTTCCTTTTTCAAAAATCTCCTTCCCCTCCACACTCTCCTCACTATTGTTCATTATTATCCCCCATGTTCACTCATCTATTTTAGTTTTTCTATTGGATCCCCTGCTTAGGAGCACAAGTACAGAAGTGACTATCTGGCTTCCCTGCTTGTGTCCACAAGCACTTCCATCATCCAGGTAGTTTTCTTATTGGAAGACCATCTCCATGCTTGTTTGGTCTGGACATGCCTTTGACTCCTTACTCACCATCTTGTCCTCATTGCCTATACCATTCTACATCTCCCTCAAAAGCATTATGTGCTATGAAAAAAAAATATGCGTAAAGGGTAGTTGGACTTGTAGAGGGACTATGGTCAAGCAAAGGATATCAGTCTTGGCATAAATGAGTTATTCTTACTGCCTTGCTTTCCAGAAATCATGGCTAAAAGAAAAATTCATATTTTAGAAATGAAGACTGATTCAAGCTTCCTGTTTCTTATTCTGTCAGAAAGTCCTAGGGAATTGGAGTCCTGTGTAAGGAAAAGAAATTGTTTTTGACAACTTGGTCTTCTTAGGCCTTTGTAATGTAAAACAGTGAACATGAAGGAAAAGTGATTTTTTAAAATTCTTAAGTGATGACTGAGAAACTTTTGGAAATCTTGATTACTATATCATATTGATACCACCATTAGATAGGATATAAATTATTTTATACTAATTTATACCAGATGTCTGATTTGTATATGACTGCTGTTTTCAATATTTTTGTTTGTAAATGCATATATTAGGTAGAAAAAAGGTAGAATTTGGACAAAGCCTTTATTCTGAATCTTAATTCAAAGCAACGCATAGCTTTATGGCATTGTTTTTACCTTGATTATAACTCTGTCATGGCATTCCTTGGTACTTGACTACAACCAAAATTCTTATTATGATCATTGGTTCTCTCTCTTTCTTTCTTTTCTTTTTCTTTTTCTTTTTTTAACCAATTTGTCTTTATCATTTCTTTAAAAATCTAATTTGGGTTCTTAAGAGTGCATGCACAGCAGAATTACCTGGAGGACTTGAAAACACGTGCTTCTCCTTGGAGCTCCACTCCTGCCCCTGTTGCTAATATAACTTAATGGGCCTCTAGTAGGAACCCAATGTCAGTGCTTTGTCACATTCCTCACTTGAATCTTTGTGCAACTGTTCTAAGAACTTTTGACTCAGGTGATCAGTTATGTTCTCCTCCATCAATCCTCCTCTTCTACCATTGTCTTCATCATAACGTTTTTCTGGAATCAAGGCTTCTATTCATTTGCCCAATTGCAAGTTATAACCAACTTAGGACTTCTGCATTCTCTCATTGCTCAAAATAGTTGTTCTCAGATTCATGCATTTAACACTTCAGTAAATATTTATTGATCAACTACTATCTCTACTATAAATGAAGCTGGAAAAAAATGTAAAGATCTCTCTTCATCCTTCTGCCTCTTTATCATTAAAAGATTGAATGGAGAAGTTTCAGGAAACAAGGATCAAAGGAAGAAAAGGAAGAAAGCTTTAGTTATGCAGGATGAATAAGTTATAGAGATCTAATAAAGAGTGGTGGCTATAGTTAATAATACTGTATTGTATACTTGAAATTTGCAAAGAGAGTAGCCATTAATTCTTATCACTACACCACAAAAAAAAAGTGACTGTAAGATGATAGATACATGATAGATATGTTAGATATGTAAATGAACTTGATATGGTAATCCTTTTACAATGTATACATATAAAACATCACGTTGCACACATTATAAGTATGCATTTTTTATTTGTGAATTATACCTCAATAAAGCTAGGGGAAAAAAGAAAAATAAATATTACATTCTGATACTTCTTCCCTGACCATCTTAGCTCAAATAGCAACTTCCCATTGATTTTTCTACTGCTTTCTTCTGTTGTTTTAATTTATTTATACCATTTATCTTATTGTGTGTTCTGAATATGTCTTATATATTTAGATGGTATTATATTTATAACTTTAGAACATATGTTCTATAAAGGTAAAAACATTACATGACTCATTTAATATTACATTTTCAGTATCTAGATTAATAATGGCTGGAATGTAGTAGGCATTCAATCAATTAATCAGTCAATTAGATACTGTAACTAAATGTGAGCTGTATTTCTAAACTCACTCTTATTTACCAGAAAGCTTTTGACATTTGAAGTTTAGCACTCCCTACAATCATGAGCCATTTAAAATTTTGTATTTATTTAAAAATCATCTCTAGAATTCATACTTTTCAAGACTTATAACCTGGATGTCTCCTATTCCTAAACTAGTTTTCTTCTAAGCCAATCAAATATCAATTTATAAGAAATAATGTATTGCTTTAATTAAACTAATAAAATATTTCTTCTATAATAGGCTATGTTGGAATCATGTGCCTTGAGTGAATAAAATATTTTTAATTAATAATAAATGTTTCAGGTTGTTCTGTAAAACAGTGGGAGTTCATTTATCTTTTCCTGCAGAAACATGTTTTTCTTCAATTCTTTGTGTTTGATTGTTTACAAAAATAACAGAAAATACATTTAATTACATACTATTAAATAATTAATTCCTGCAGAGATTTGGATGTTTTTAGGGCATTTACATATTAGAACATTGTGACAGAAAGATTGATAACATGGAAATACATGAATTGGCAGTCTTCAATGCTTCACTGAAAGTGGTGTGTAAGTAGAAGTTTAGGAAAGTGTATTGATTTGGCACAAAAGTCAACTCAGGATGGACCTAGGAATAAGACCAGAAATGTTTCTAGAACCAGAAAAAGTTCTAGAACATAGGGGAAACACTCCAACATGTATACATAAGCAGCATCTTTTTCAATAGTACATCAACAGTTCGAGAAATAATATCAAGAATAAATAAATGGAGATGTTGAACATTTTCTCATATATTTGTTGATCATTTTTATGTCTCCTTCTGTGAAGTGTCTATTCAGTTCCTTTGCCCATTTACTGATTGTGTTATTCATTTATTTATTTATTTATTTATTTTGGTGTTGTTTTTTGAGTTCTTTATATATCCTATAGATTAATGCTCTACACTGAGATTTCGTCTCACTCCAGTCAGAATAGCAATCATTAAATATACAAGTAACAATAAATGTCGGTGAAGATGTGGGAAAAAAATACACTCATACATTGCTGGTGGGATTGCAAATTGATGCAAGCACTATGGAAAGCAGTATGGAGATTCCTTAGAAAATTTGGAATGGAACCACCATTTTACCCAGTCACCCCACTCCTAGATTTATACCCTAGGACTTAAAATCAGTATTCTAGAGTGATGCAATTACATCAAAGTTTATAGCAGCTCAATTCACAATAGCTACACTGTAGAACCAACCTAGGTGCCCTTCAAAAGATGAATAGATAAAGAAACTGTGGTATATATACAGAATGGAATATTACTCAGCTGTAAAGAATAATGAAAGTGTGGCATTTGCCGGTAAATGGATGGAGCTGAAGAATATTATTATGCTCAGTGTAATAAGCCAATTCCAAAGAACCATAAGATGAATGTTTTATCTGATATGCAGATGCTATTTCACAATAAGACAGGGGAGAGAATAGTGGTATTTTGGACTAGACAGAGGGGAGTGAAGGGAGGGGAGGGGGTATGGAGGTAGAAATGATAATAGAATGAACTGGACATTAATACCCTATGTGTATAAATGATTACACAACCTGTATAACTCTACATCATGCACAACCAGATGAATGAGAAGTTATACTCCATTAATGTATGATGTGTCAAATTTCATTGTAGTGTCATGTATAACTAATTAGAACAAATAAAAAGAAGAATAAATAAATGGAATGGCATCAAATCAGAAAGTTTCTGTATAGCAAAGGAAACAACAGAATGAAGAGGGAACATACACAATGGGAAAAAAATCTTTGCCAGCTATTCTCTCAACCAATGATTACTATTAGAAAATATAAAGAATTCAAATAAGACCACCAAAACAAAAACCTCATGAAATATATGGGCAAATGAACTAAACATACATTTTTTCAAAAGCAAATAAATAAATAGTACAAATGGTCAACAATTATATGAAAAATATTCAACATCTCTAGCCCTCAGGGAAATGCAATTCAAAGCTACACAGATATTCTATCTCAGTAAAATCAGAATGGCAATCATCAAGAATACAAGTAACAATAAATGCAGATGAGGATGCATGGAAAAAGAACCTTTTATATACTTGGTGGGAATGTAAATTTGTATAGCCACTGTGGAAATCAGCATGGAAGTTTCTCCAAAAACTAAAAATGCAGCTACCATATTATCCATATATCACTCCTTGATATCTGTCTAAAAGAATAAAAGACAGTAACTTTAGAGGTACATGTATTCCCATACATATAGCAGCAGAATTCACATTATGGAACCAGCTTTGGTTTACATCAACAGATGAATGGAATAAAGAAAGTGACATATATATGTACATATATATGTAAAATTTAGTCATAAATCAGAATGAAAATATGACATTTGGAGACAAATGAATAGAACTGAAGGGCAGTATGTTAGATTAAGTAAACCAATCTCAAAAACACAAATTTCTTGTTTTCTCTCATATGTGGAAACTAGAAAGAAAAAATTAGGGGGAAAAAAAGAATCCATTAACATAGAAGGGAAGACCATCAGGGTAAAGGATGGGGATCAGGAGGAGGAAAGTGGGTAGGTAATGGAGTGTGAAATTGATAAAATTATGTTATATGCTTGTATAAATATGCCACGATGAAACCCACTATTCAGTATAATTAATATGCACCAATAAAAATTGAAAAAAAGCTTATAATATTCTGTTCTATTATTTTCATTTCAGTTATCCCCCAGAGTTAAACTGTAGTCAAACTACATATTTATGTAATATTGAAAGTAACCATAATTTAAAAAAAAATTATTGATGTTGTATACATGGAAAATGAATTTGAGCTTTAGTTAAGATGTATTTTTGAAATAATTTCAATTCAAATAATTTTTTAATGGTACAAAACCTGCCGTCTCTAATAATAAAGGCCATCCATGTTAGCCGTCACTAAACTGATACATCAATTATGTTAAATTCTTTTAAACATTGCTCTCATGAGGGAATATTTTTCTTTGAGAGCATCAAAAATAAGTATAAAACTTGAAATAATATCTAGAAGTAATAAATTGTCATTTAAGGACCTCCATAATTGAACTTATTTTTATTATGCTTTAATCTATTATTGCTCTAAGGAAAACATGCTACTGACTGTAGTTAAAGCATATATGATTCTTCACATGCTTATGTTTTTGCTCATTGGTTTAGTCAGATTTTTTTCTGTTGTGACTAAAAGACTTGACATAAACAATTTTAGAGGAGGAAAAGTTTATTTGGGGGACCACAGTTTCAGAGGTCTCAGTCCATACACAGTTGACTCCATTCGTCAGGGCTGGAGATAAGACAGAATATCATGGCAGAGGAATGTGGCAAAGGGAAGTGGATCACACGATAACATGTAATAGAAAGAGAATCCACTCACTAGATACAAAATATATACTCAAAAGACATGCTTCCCCTCCAGCCCTACCCTACCCAACTTTACCACTTAATTCATCCCATCAGGTGATTCATTCACTGATTGCGTTAAAACTCTCATAACTCAATCATTTCTCCCCTAAACTTTTTGCATTGTCTCACACATAAGCTTTTGGGGGACATCTCACATCTGAACCATAACATTCATGCTGTTTTCGATTTCTAGAACTACCTTGCTACTAAAAGTGTGGTCCTTAAACTATCAGCATCTCCTCAGATGTATAAATAAATGCAGAATCTCAGTTCCCACTTAAAGCAAATGAATTAGAATTTGTATATTAACAAGATTCTCAAGATACTCATAAAGATGTTGAAATTTTAGAAGTTCAAAATACCCTTTCCAATAACTTTCCAATTTTTAAATTCTAACTTTTGTTCAAGTCCATATTAACACTCACTACCTATTGAAATCTTAACAGGTTCTTCTAGAGACAACTGATCTGTCAATCCTGGGAAATCTCATATTTTTAAAAGTGGTACCTTCAATTACTGTTACTATTTGAGAATGCTATTTATGCCTCAGTCATCCTCTAGCAAAATGGATTTAATTGATTTTCCAAAAATGTTTCAGTGATTATATTCGTCCTTCCCAGAACATTACAAATAGAGTACTGATTTTAATGCAAACATTTCTCAGAGGTAAAAAGATATAGCATAGTCCATATACTGCCTACAATACTTTTGAATTGCTGGTATTACTAATTCTCAGAGTCTGAAAATTTCTATCTTCTCTTTTCTTGACTGAGACAATAGTTTAACAGCAGAAAGCTGAAGAGGCTTCATGCATTTTTGTTATGGCTCAGACCTTATATAGGATTATAGGATTATGCCTGGATATGAATCTTTGCTTTCCCACCTTACTTATGTAGTGTTTGTCAATTTTTAACCTTTTAATGTCTTGGTTTCCTCATCTATTAGGATATCTACTTCATAGAGTTAGTATTAGGATTAAATTATGTTATATCTGTAGAAAATTTTGCATAGTCTTTACTATATAATGAACTTATTTGCCTACGTTTATTATTTATTTTTAATTTTATATTTATTATTTGATTGACAATTATATATATTTATGAGGCATAATCTTAACTATTATTGTTATAATTTTATTTTAAATTTACATTATTTTTGATGTAATCATCCAAGGGAACACTCACAATTTATTAACACAAAATTATGCAGTTTATATTTACTTTTAATGAATTACCCCAAATCAATAGTTTTTAAAAGATTAAGTATGGATATTTTTATAAATCTTGTAAGTGATTCAGCTAGTCACTCTTATTTAAATATTATGCCAGATTGCTGAGGGGAAGAGGATCAAAAATTGATGTGGCAATAAAGGCTTCTTTTCTTTTGAACAGATCAATACATGTAAGTGAACCAGAGGCACTTAAAACTAAATATCCAGGAATGAATTAAAAATAGATTTGCTTTTGGGTAGAATTAGGGTCCTGAGATTACGTTCACTGGCAAATTTAGTGACCTGAATAAATAAACCTTCCTCTTCTACCATCCTACATTTCTGTGTAATGCTTGTCTATTTCAATAGATATTGATATGCCTGAATGCTTAAAAGACATTGAGTGGTGGAGCCCTTATTCACTAATAGCTTTGAAAATACAAATACAAATTTTAATATTCTCATACAGTCTTTGTATATAACATCCTATGCACAAATAAAACATTTGTATGTATGATTCTGGATGTTCTTCAATTTCATTAAAGATATAACGAAGCTCATAGAAAATTGAAAAGGGCAAATTCAGCATTGAAGTGAAGCTGATCTGCTTCTTGCAAAGAGATTAAAAGAATTAAAATGTTTAAATCTGGTCACAAGTCTATGAAAATCAAATGAAGGGTAGGTCACATTCTTCCTCAGATTGCAGATTATCATTTACTAATTCAACTGATAGAGGGCTATGAAGCTTTGTTCTGTGTAAGACAATCTGCTCTGTGCTAGGCTATGAGGGTAAGTCAGAGTCAAGCCAATATGGAACATAAACTTTAGAAGGAGAATTGCATGTTGAATTGTAATTGTGATACATGATATGATAGCATGTAAATGGTGATTTGATCTCATCTTTGCTAATGCCTTGGGACAAGGAGGATGTGACAATATTGGAGAGGCTGAGAGAAGGCTAATACTGCTGGAGCACTAAAACAGAGGAAGCTAGTGGCATAGTCAAATCATTCTAGGCCAGATTAAGAGCTTTGCTTTTAATTCTATAAGCAGTGGAACATTGCTGACCTCAAGGTCAGATATGCACTTATAAAGGATAATGAATAGCTTTGTGAATAAATAGATCAGAAAGGATGAAAAGTGAGTAGCAAGGAAGACCTGTGAGGAAGTTATTGCATATCTTGAAGAAGAAATAATGGTAGCCTGAGCCAGGATAGTGGCAATGGAATAGGAAGAACCAATGGGACAGAAAAAGATTTAGGAAGAGAGAGAGACATGGTTTAGAGACAGTTGGAAATTGTGGTGAGTGAGAAGGAGGTGGTTTAGATGACTTTAGCTTTCCTCCATGAACTCTGAGCTGTTGGATAATGGTTTTGCTAAACAAGCAAACAACAAACTTAGTTTTGTATATATTGGACTTGATGTTCCCTTGAAAGATATATTTAAGATTGTTGAGTTGGCAGTTGACTACTTGTTTCTGAAGCTTAAAAATCTAATGGATAAATAAGAAGAATTTTACCTGGGTATAGGGCACCAGGCCTGAATCCACGTTACTCGGATATAGGGCACCAGGTCTGAATCCACATTACAACTAAAGGAGCTTAACTTTCATGTTTTATACATTTTGATTTCAAATGATGTGTTAAAAAAGATTTATTTGAAAAATAAAAAACATTAAAAAGGGAAAACTACCATGATAAGGCAAATGAAAAATTTCTGTAGTCTTCTCATAAACCTATGAAACTTGACCTCTCACCTTTCTTGAGATGTGAGTAGGAAATAGAAGTGGGTTTCCAAAGGATTAAGACGCAGGCAGTGTTTCACAGTCCGTTTCACAGGGCTCTAAGCTATCATGAAGGTGGCTTAGAGCATCTTACATATTGAGGAAGTACCTGGGTATAGGGCACCAGGCCTGAATCCACGTTACAACTAAAGGAGCTTAACTTTTATATGTTTTATAAATTTTGATTTCAAATGATGTGTTAAAAAGATTTATTTTAAAAATAAAATATCTATATTTATGAATAAAAACTCTCTGATACAGTTTTAAATAGTGAGTAATCTCAATTTACACTCTGATGTACAAGCATAAAGCCATGAAGGGCGCCATCATATCCATTTCCCAAATTATTTCTTTAGAGACTCAATACTGGATTGAAAGGACTACTCATTTGATCTCATGCAAAATTATTTTTATCCCTGTAGTATTTTTGAAAGACAATTTTCAGAAACAATAGGGCACAATTTCATTTTGTAAATTTTGCCTCCTAACTGGGATCAGAAATTCACTGAACCAGGCTGTCTCCTATTGGCTTTCAGATTTTTTCTTGGTGTCTGGAATACTGACCTCTGGTCCACATCCAGTAGTCCTCACCCTCTGACAGAAAAGCCTGAGATATATTTTTTCTCACTGGTTACTTTTTCTAATAGTTTTATTTTGAATTTACTGCATTTTACAGAGTCTGTTGTTATGCCATCTGTGGGGTTAGTGAGTAGTCTTATCCTTTTTCTTGGATAAATGATTACACACAAAGAATGTCCCTCTGCTATAGGCACTTAAAAGGTCTGGTTTCAGCTTTCTGATGCTCTTTCAAACTGACACTCAACTCTAACAAATGTATGCTGGGAGAAATTAATATTTTTTTCCTCTCATATTGCACTAAAATCCAAAAGAACAAGCACATTTCTGACATTTATCGTTTTAGGCAAGTGAAATATTAGGTATCAAAGCAACAGGCTCAGAGAAAAGTTATACTGTGGAATAAAACTTTATGATCCATTTGCAAGGATGGAAATGTACTTGGCTCATCTTAGTAAGTAAATACTGCTAAATTTATTTAAATATTGATCTGTTTCAGTAAAACGAAGAAATGAATTTCCAAATGTAGAGATTATAAATATGTTCAAGGCATTTTCCACTGTGATACAAATACTGTACTGTGTCATTTTACAAGTCTGTAAATAGGATGCTGATAGCTGCAAATTCTGTTGTAAGTTGTAGCAGCCATCTATCATCAACTTTGTATGGTGAAGTCAGTATCCCCCCAAAATAGTGACAGGGACAGATTAGTTTCTGCATTGCATCTGTCAGTGTAGATAACGACCTCATTTTATAGGTGAGAAACTTAACTATCTTCAGCAGGTAATACAGAGCCTGTCGGAAGATCCACCCTCTGTTTCCTTTAATAAGTGGCACAATGAAGCTATAACTGTTTACTGGATTTTCAGAGAGATGTTTAATTAACTGAACATCATGTTTTATTTTTAGTTTTCAAATGATTATAGATTATCACATAAAGGTAATTTTATACCAAAAATACCATGGACAGTAGTTTTTAATCTGTCTGGGAAAAACAAAAATGCATTTATTTTTAGGAAGTTTGAATATTTTCTACACCAGGTTGCTGAGAATATTTAATATACCGAGTACATATAAAATGGTAACAATTTTTATTAGCTTTGGAAGAGGAAAAACAAGGTGTCTGAATTTTCTTAACTTGCTGGAAAGGCAGTTTCTATCTGAAATACTTTAGAAAACAGCAAGATGCCTTTTATAAAGTTAACCAGGCAAGAACAAAGAGCAATCTTGAAATAAGTCTAGTATGTTTATAAACAGTTGTTCTCTTATAGAGAGAGTGAAATTTGCTATCTAGTAATGAAATGTGATGTTGTTTCTTAAGTTTTATGAATATTTTTGAGTGAATAATATTTTAATCTTTACCAATATTAAATAATTAAGATATTATTTAATATTATTTTAATCTTTGCCAACACTGCACTGATATAGAATTTCCAGAGAAATCTGTTGCAGGCTACATAGTAGCTTAGGAAAACATAATTATGTATGATGTTGAAATATTATCTCCAAATATTTTTTTCCTTTTAAAAATTATCTCAGTAATTTCTACCTAAAAGTTAAATAAATATTAATCAATTTTTTTATATTTGCTTATCAACTGTATAACTATTGGGAACTACAACTAAGATTATTTATTTAAAATAAAGTGATTTATTGCCCTATCCACGCCCCCTCCATTTCAGTTTTGGTTTGGTTGATAATACCTGATAGTCTATTGATGTATACTGAAGTGTTAAATGAATAGTTGTATTCACAGTGATAAAAGATTTAAGCTTTAAACATTCTCTCAAGCTCTGATTTCCAAATATAACAAACTGAAATGAGATTCCATCTGCATAATAAAGTAGTAAGAAAGGAATTTCCGTGTAATTCATTTCATTGCAACCCTTTATGACCTTGGCATTCTACTTTAATTTTTAACACCCATTTAACATGTGGCAGTGTGCATTGGTCTAAATGAAGTGAACATATTTCATTCTGTGCCCTTTGCATTGTGCCATACTGGCATTTTCAAGAAAGATGTCACTTATCATGTTCCATTTAGAGAAAATATTATCCTTCTTCTTAAAGAAAAAGAAAGTAAATGTGAGAATAAGACAGGTAAATGTTTAATGATATTATAGAACTGTAATAAATTTTACAGGTTAGCTTCAGGAAAGATTTATCATATTTGATTATAAGTGTCATTTTTAATTTGAAATGTTTACTTTTTTAAATGTAGTTAAAGTCCATGGAATGGTATGTTTTTGTTTATAAGAAGTGTAGCTTGAAACATTTAATGAAATAAATAATTCTTAAACTGCATTATGATTGGACATATTTTAATAATATTATTTTCTTTGAGTTCTTGTGTCTTAGGATTTATGTAGAATCTGAAGTGAAAAAAAATAGTGGTTAATTGAAACCTTAAATTGTGTTTTGTAATTAACTGTACAGATCATTGGCGATATTTGACACATATAGCATAATCATTGTGTGTAATCTTGTCCTGTGTATTTGAAAGTGTATTTGGAGGCTTTAAAAAAAAGTGTGCTACACTAGCTCCACAAGACTTTGGCATATTAATGTACTCAGAGAAATTAACATGCATGTGCATCCTAAGAGTGAAATTTAGAAAATCAAGACTCCTATTATGTTTAATATTATTGACAGCTTAGTATTATAATTATATACTTCAAACTTTTGATTTCCTTGAGCTATATTATCTTTTTATAAAGTCAAATGGCAAGTTACCTGTCATTCAAATTATTTTTTTCTTGAATCATGTTTATTGCGATGTAATTTATAAAAAAATTTTACCAATTTTAAGTGTGCACGATGATGAGTTTTGACATTATATACAGTTGTGTAATCAACATCATCCTTACCCTTACCTCGGCCCTGGAAACTACTGATCTGCTTTTTATAACTATAATTTATTGTCCTGTATGTCCCCTTTGATTGTTTACTGTTTTCTGTTTTATATGAACTCATTTCATTACTATCGAGTTCACTGATCTTATCTTCTGCAGTATCATGTCTGTTATTAATACTATGCAATTTATTATTGATATCTCACTGTATTTTTTTTTTACCTCTGCAAGACCTTCTGTAATCAAATATACATACATTTTTGGAAAAAAATTATTCAGGATCAAATCTTATTGCTTTTTTTAAAAAAAACTTTGTAAAGCTGCATAACTATTCAGTGCCTTGGACCCTTTTCTCTGAAAACTGGGCAAATGGTTGCATTTACTTGATAGAATTTAAATGTGATTATTTATATATAACACTAAAGGCAAAAAGTAAAGTTCCAATGAGTACTAACTCTTATTTTTATTATTGTTTATTAGTCTTGACTTATTAAAATGCCCATTCTTGGATAACAAAATATATTCATTATTCCTAATCCTCAGCAAAGAGGATCCCTTTCATAAGAAAAGGCCCCCTTACTTCATGCTTAATTCTTCCTTCCAAAGTGAGTTCAAAAGTCAATTCTCTTAAAGTTCTTTTGGCAACCTCCTACCCAGACTCTCCCCTTTATCTCAACATACCTTCTCTGTAGTTAGCTTTATGAATAATTCCCTTTGTGTTCACATGACATTCCTGTTTTATTTTGGCTTTTATTTTAAACATTAATAGGGCTTGGGATGTAGCTCAGTGACACAGCACTTGCTTAGAATGCTGGAAGCCCTGGGTTCCATCCTAAGGACTGCAAAATGTAAATAAATAAGTAAATAAACAAATAAATAAACAATTAAGCTTTGATAATTTATTTATGACTTTCTTTCCTTTGAGTTCCTGAAGAGGGTAATTTTTCATCTCATTTGTTGTTTTTTCAGCACCAAACACAGCACCCATCATGTAGCTACTTAATGTTGAAGGACAAGATACAAAAATTAAGCAAGTTTTAGAAAACATTGTTAACTTTTCTGTGCCTTTTTAAATTGTAACTTTGGTAGGCTACATCTGCTTAACACATTTGTTAATGACAAAATTATAGAACATGAGGAGTTTACCCCCATCACTGCCTGACACCACATGAAACATGCTCTGACTACATCTCTCCCAGAAGGTTTCAAGCTTGTTGGCCTGATACATTTTACTGTTTCATTATTTATTAAAATGCTATTCAATAGGAAGCTGAGATTTGGCATTGCCTTGCAATGCTGCATTTTTATTGGAAATCTTTGGCTGTATTTAGTTTCCTTGGTGTAAGTTGTTATATGATCTCAGCATGCTTGTTCAGATCAGAGCACTTTTCCATTTTTGTGGTTGTTCTGAAGCTGGCCCGTGGCCAGATCTATAAGTATTATCTACAAGCAATGTGAAATTGCTAGATAGCATTACCAATGATGAGGTACAGAAACACTGGGCAGGAGCCTGTTTGATCTGGCAGTAAGACAATAACAGCATCCTGACTTTGCCTCCTTTTCAAATTATTACCTAATAGTTGCTTTATATAGTAAACAGTTGGTTTCAAAATATCAAAAAACTTAGGTGCACCAACATGGAGGTTGCTTACTTTATAACAATTTCATCTAGAAATGGCAACACTTTCATTTTGACTTTGGATTTACAATACAGGAAAAATACGTCAAACTAAACAATATAAATTACTTATTTTTTTAAAAGAGAATGAGTGGCACTCCTCCAAATAAGATGTTCATGTGTAAATTAGATATCATATATGCTAATCAATAAATACTTGCATTGTAACAGTGTATTTAATTCTATAGTAAACACTAACAATATAAACAGGGATTAGGTAGTCACACATTTGTAAATCACTAACCTGGAGAATTGCTTCTGGCAGCAGTTTCCTAATTTGAATTTTGGACATTTGCAGTTGTAAAGTGTTTTGGACATTTATTTTTAATTTCCTTTCCTTAAATCCTTTAGCCCATGTTTATCCTGATCATAGTGATGAAATTTTCACAATCAAATAGAAGACACTATTCTACACTAGTGTTTTAACAAGCATAAATATCTCTTAGTTAGGAAAAGCCTATGAAAGAGCTCAGAATGCCCAGGGAATTGTGGCTTATTGTGTGTAGCAAAATGCATGAAGGGAAGAATTATGAAGGAGAGTTGTGAAAAGGTGGGCAAGAGAGCTCATGTAGGATCTTATAGGTCCTGGTTAAACTTTTGAGTTCATCCAAATTACACTGGAAAGACCCTGAAGAATATTAACAGTAGAGGAAGAGGATCAGAGAAAATGATATAATTAGATATTAGATGTATATTTCAAGTATAATTGCAATGCACTAATAAAAACATAATAAAAATCTCATTCTGAATATTGTTTGGAAATTAGTTTGGAAGGAAGTAAAATGATAAGCAATAAAAAGGTTATTATAGTAGTTCATGTTCATTTGAACTTAGGAGGAAGAGATGGATAGAAGTGCATGTAACTGTGATCCATTTATACACAGAATGAAGAGGTCTCAGTACAGACGGGACCTGAAGGATGAAAAAGTAAAAAGAATCAGAATGAGAGCCATATCTCTAATTGTGTAAGAAAATATAAAAATGCTAGCCGGGCACGGTGGCTCAAGCCTGTAATCCCAGCACTTAGGGAGGCTGAGACAGGAGAATCATGAGTTTAAAGCCAGCCTGAGCAACTGCGAGGTGCTAAGCAACTCAGTGAGACCCTGACTCTACATAAAACACAAAATAGGGCTGGGGATGTGGCTCAGTGGTCTAGTGCCCCTGAGTTCAATCCCATACCAAAAAAAAAAAAAATGCTTACCAGGGCTGGGGTTGTGGTTCAGTGTTAGAGCACTTTCCTAGCATGCTAGAGGCACTGGGTTCGATCCCCAGCACCACATTAAAAAAACTATATAAAATAAAGATATTTTAAAAATGCTTATATAACTTAAATAAAATTAGGAAAACTTGTGGCAAGAGAAATTGGCTGGAAATAAGAGGAGAAAGTTTCTTGTGAAATGTGAATTCAGTCTCACTTTAGATTGAGAAGTTCATAATCCATTTATGTGAAGTTGTTAGGCTGTTGAAAAATTAGGAATGGAAATTTGGGCTTAAAGGAGAAGAACATTACTCTCCATTCTTTGGAAACAAAATGAGTATTAAGCAAAATGATTTCCCTACCTAAGCATAAAAGGGGTAAATATTAGACATGACCCATAAATTGAAAGATCTTACATTTTAATTAGAGAGGTGAAATATATATACATGTACATACAAACATTTAAATTATATTTAAATTTAAATCAAAGATGACATATATATGTATATAAATATACACAATATTTAAATTGTATTAAAATTTAAATTCATAGAGCCTATTCTTGTTATTATTATTTATTATTTATTATTTTGGCATGTTTACTCATGGCATAGCAAGAAGTTAGGGATTCTTTGGTGGAATTATACTATAAAACGAGGTGCTGACATATAATGCCCTCATAGACAATAAAAGAAATACAATTTCCCCTTAACTTTCTGGGCATGGTATTAGGCAAGGTGGGAACTCACCTTGAATTTGGAGGTAGTTGACTTCAAACCAGTAAAATTTATTCTTTGCAGGTAGAGATATTATGACATCTTGTTTAGTTTTCTGACCATCCTATTGCATCTTTTGTTAAGGTTAGTCAAATAAAAGAGGTATGTTATGAGGGCTGTAAGGCAATACTGCAGTCAGCATTAAGTCCCTTAAGGATATGATGCAGGGGAAGAATACCATGGGACAGCAGTTTTTAAAAATATGTATTTTAAAATCAGTATTATTTTAATTAACAAATCATAACTGTATGTATGTATAGAGTACAATGTGCTATTTTGCTATATGTATAAAATAAGGGATGATTAAATCAAATTAATTAAAATAATTGTCACCTCATTTAACCACATTTTTTTGGTGAAAGACTTAAAATTTAGTCTTATTTTAAAATATACAATATATTATTATTGTAGTCTATAGTAACCCCAGAGCACAGGAGATCTTAAAACATTCCTCCTGTCTATCTCAAACTGAACCTTTTGCCCAATTCTTCATTCACCACCCACCCAGGACCTAGTAATTACCACTTTCCCATCTGTTTTTTTCTGTTTGATTGTTTTAAATTCCACAAATAAGTGAGTTCTTGCAGTACTTGCCTTTCTGTTCCTGGCTTATTTTACTTAGCATAGTGTCCTCCATGTTCATCCATGTTGTCACAAATGATAGAATTTCCTTCATTTAAAAGACTGAGTAGTATTTCGTTATGTTGCTCAAAGAAAATCCCCTTTCAACTTTTGATGGACATTTAGGTTGATCATAGACCAGAAATTTAAAAATAGGGCGGTGATGGAATAAAGTCTATTAAATTAGTAATGTTGCATTAGTAATTTACTTTAATAATCTAGAACCAAATAATAATAATTAAATTATTATTTTAATAATTAAAGTTATTATTTTAACTTAATCTAAAACCAAAATAGCTGAATAGATCTGTATTGCATATTTTACACTTAAGTCTCAAATCATACTTTTCTATTGCTTGAGAGGATCAGAAAGAAAGAAGTGGAGAGTAGAGAGTGCATAGTCTTTGCTCAGTATTTATATTATTTATATTCCTTCCACTGTGGCACTGATCAGTAAGCATTTGTACTCAAATTATTTTGATAAAATCCCATCAATTTTGTTTTCCTTCTTTGGGTGTGGTGTATAAAGATGTATGCATATGAAGTGACTTCTTTCTCTGAAGCTGACTGATATAATTTAGATATCTGTGAAGATATGGAATGATATTTTTGGAAAGATGTATTATGTGAGGAAAGGTATATGAACGTGGCAAATCCCAGGGCCATTTTAAGGAGAGAATGGTGGAGCTGGGATTCTAAGTCAGGCAGTTATAAATTAAGAGAAAGCAGAGAGAGAGATAAGAACGGTGGCAAATTATCACAAAAGAGTAAGATGGTATATATCAACCTTCAATGTTATCTGCAATATAATTTGTATTAGACATCCTTTCCTCACCTCATTCGCAATGTGGATTGCCAATGTTAAAATCCTAAATCTCTGTGGTATAAAGTAAAGTTATAGTAAATATATGAGTAAATAATATGACTTTTGGTTTCTTTGGCTTCTTAGAATAAGGTCTTTCTGTATGTAATGTAGAAATAGAAATTGGTGGATGGTAAATTTTAGACATCCTTGTTATAAGGGATTATCATGTTTTTAAAAATATGTATTTGAATTTCATATGACATTCATTACATATAATGGTGATCCCTTACTTCAGAAAATAAAAGAGTGGGCTTTGAGAATATGGAATGATAGATGTCCCAAAGCAGTGCTAAAAACAACACTAAAGGAATAATCTAACATGTACTTTCCTAGTCATACAGCCAACAAAGCAGCACTAAAAACTTTTCTCTGCAGTCTTGAACTAATGCATACTAGTATTTTATGAAAGTGGTGTACAAATGGTGATAACTATTGTTTCAACTTTTGATGAGCAAATTGAAGCCCACAAAATTTGATATTAGCTTAAAGGTTAAGTACTCTGTAGGAAGAGGAAAACAATTGCAGCTAGTAAATTGACTTCCATTTGGGATGGGTGCCCAATGTTCTGATTAAACTTGCTCATAGTAGCTTCCAAATCTCTAGGGCCATATGTTCACCTGACCTTTGGGAAATAGAGCAACAAAAAGTAGGACAGCTTTATATAAAACCACCCCCCATGTTTAACTCAGCAAAATGTTCTCCAAAATACTCAACCAGAACAAATCATAGCAAAATTTTCACAAAAATTGAAACCTAACAGGAGGCTGCAATGGGAGATGGTTAGAATATTTATTTCATAACTTTGGGAATACTGTATAACTCATTCCAATAAACCAGGGATGGATTGTGATCGCAGAGAATAGGAAAAGTAGCTGACATTTGGTGAATTGAAGTCTTGGAGGTACACAGGCCTGAAGATGAGCCTAAATTGATAGATTATTATGGTTTAGATTTGGTGTCCCCCAAAAGCTCATGTGTGAGACAATGCAAAGTTTAGAGGTGGAATGATTGGGTTATGAAAACCTTAATCCAATCAGTGAATTAATCCCCTGATAGGGATTAACTGAGTGGTAACTAAAGGCAGGTAAGTCATTAGGGGCATGCCTTTGGGGTATGTATTTTGTCCCTGGTGGAGTTTCTCTCTGCTTCTTGATGTGATATCTTGAGTTGTTTCCCTCTACCACACTCTTCTGCCATAATGTTCAGCCTTGTCTGAAGCCCCGCGGAATGAAGCTGGCTATCTATAGACTGAAACCATGAACCCCCAAATAGACTTTTCCTCCTAAAATTGTTCTTGTCAGATCTTTTAGTCACAACAGTGAAAATGCTGCCTAAAACACAGGTAGAGTGAGGGACCAAGAGAACCAATTTCCTTCACATAGATTATAATATCTGAGGATGTGCTGGGAAACTAAGCAAGAATTTGAGGAAGAGTATATCTGCAGAGGATTGTATGGAATATTTCTTCTTCCAGGGATTGGGCCTTGATTCTTATGATGATAAACTATTTTTAGAGCTCTGTTTTGCTGCTTTACAAGAAAAGAATGAACTTGGTATAATTCCTGCTGTTAAACAAACCTTGAAGGGTTTATAAACTAGTGGCAGATATTGACTTTTAGGCAAATAATTGTACTCCAGTTATGCATCACGTAATAATTTTGGTCGACAATAGAATACCTATATGATGGTGATCCCAAAAGACTGTAATGTATCTGAAAAATTCCTACTGACTAGTAAATATGTAGGTGAAGAAGAAGCAAGGAGGACACTTTAGGAGCAGAAAAAGAACTCCCAAGAACATTTACAGTTAAAGGTTTAGCAAAATATTTGGTGACCTCAATAAATTCCTTAAAATGTTTGAAAACATGGACCACACTCAGATTCTAAGCGAATATATAATGAGGAAAAACAAGCAAACCACTGTGATGTGTTTATGAAAAGAGTGACATCTCGTTTAGGACAGCCTCAGGAAGGTTTCTCAGGAGGTATTCCAGAAGAAGGCACTGTTATCCTAACAGATGACAGCTCCATGGGTGCTATTGCCCCTGAAGACCTTTTAGTGGGACAAGACGTGGAGGTGGTCCTGATGCTGTGTAGGCCTAGGCTAATGTGTATATTTGTGTCTTATTTTAACAAAAAATCTTAAGTGAAAGAAAATTGAAAAAATTAAGAATGCATTAGGTGTTATAAGGATATAAGGAGAAATATTTTTGTACAGCTATAGAGTGTGTTTGAAGTTATTATTAGAAAAGAGTCAAAAATTAAATAAAAGTTCATACAGTAGAAAGTTACGGTTAACTTATTATTGAAGAAAGAAAGAAAATACGTATAGTATGGTCTAAGTGTACAGTGTTTATAAAGTCTACAGTTCTATAGTAGCATCCTAGACTGCCACATGCACTCACTGCTCACTCACTGACATACCACAGCAGCTTCTAGTCCTATAAGATCATTTATGGCAAGTGATATACATTGATGTACTGTTTTTTAAAATTAGCGATATTCTTTTCTATTATAGTTACCATCACCTATTACAGAGTATCACATCTATGTACAGATTAGTGGGATTCACTGTGATATTTCCATACATGTATATATGCTATTTTGATCATGTCCATTTTCCCTACTTCTACCATCTCCTTCCTCTTCCAATCTCAACCGTCTTCCCAGTCTTCATAGTTCCTCTTTTACTTTCAGATCATTTAAAAAAAATTTGCATATATGAGAGAAAACATATGACACTTGTATTTCTGTGTCTGGATTATTTCATTTAACATAATGTCTTCTAGTTCTGTCCATTTTTCTGTAAATGACAGGATTTCATTCTTTTTTGTGGCTCATTAGTAACTCTATTGTGTACATACAACATATTTTCTTTATCCATTTCTCCACTAACAGAGACTTAGGCTCGTTTTATATTTTGCCTTTGTGAATAATGCCACAACACCTATGGGCATGCTGCTATTTCTATACTATGCTGACTTTAATTCCTTTAGGTACATACCACAGAATACTACAGAATACTATAGCTGAATCATTTTGTAGTTCTAGTTTTAAACTTCTGAGAAGCATTCATCTGGATTTCCACAGTGGCTATATTACTTTATAATCCCACCAACAGTGTATAAGGTTTCCTTTTTCTCCACATCCTTGCGAGCATCTATTCTTATTATTATTAATAACTTTTTGATTATAGTTATTCTAACTGGAGTGAGATGGCATCTTGTTATATTATTGATGTGCATTTCTCGAGGGCTAGCATTATTGAGCAATTTTTTGCATATTTATTGACCATTTTTATTTATTATTTTGAGAAGTGTCTGTTCAGATCATTTGTCCATTTTTAAATTGGATTGACTTTTTGTGTTTTTTTTTGAGGTTTTAATATATTATGGATGTTAATCCTTTGTTGGGTGAATAGCTAGCAATATTTGCTCCTATGTTGTAGGTTGTCTCTTCACTGTGTTGTTCTTTGTTTCCTTTGCTGTGAAGAAACTTAATTTGATATAATTCCATTTGTTAATTCTCGCTTTTATTTCCTGTTATTGGAGTCCTAATCAGGAAATCTTTGAGTGCACAATATCTTAAAGATTTTTTTCCATGTTTTTCTCTAATAGTTTCAGAGTTTCAGTTCTTACATTAAGGTCTCTAATCCATTTTGATTTGATTTTCCTATGGGGTGAGAGATAGGGTCAAGTTTCATCTTCTACATGTGAATATTGTTGTTCAGTATAATATTAGAAATTTTAGCCAGATCAACTAGGAAAGAGAAAGAAAGAAAAAGCATATGAATCAGAAAGGTGGAAATCAAATTATCTCTATTGGTAAATGACATGATTCCATACACAGAAAAACATAAATATTCTACCAAAAGACTATTAGAATTGATAAAATCAGTAAAGTAATAGGTTACAACATCAACATACAAAAATAAGTAGCTTTTTTATATGCAGTAATGAACTCTCTGAAAAAGAAATCAGGAAAATAACCTCATTCACAATAGCCACACAAAATTAAAATACCTAGGAAAAATTAGGATGTGAAAGACCTCTACAATAAAAATTATAAAATGTGAAAGAAAGAAACTGAAGAAGACAGTGAAAGGTGCAAGGACCTCCCATGTTTGTGGATTGGGGGAATTAATAATGTTAAGATGTTCATACTATTTAAAGCAATCTGCAAATTCAGTACAGTTCCCATCAGAATGACTATGACATTCTTCACAGAGCTAACAAAAGCAATCTTAAAGTTCATATGGAAGCTCAAATGACTCTTAATAGCCAAAGCTATCTTGAGCAAGAAAGCAAAGCTAGAGGCATCACAATACCTGCTTTCCAGAGCCACAGTGACAAAAACAGCATGGTATTGGCAGATGTACCATTTTTATATTTTGTAACTATATATTTAATGTATCTTTTCTACATTTTGCTAAGTTTAGATACACAAAAGCTTACCATTGTTTTGCAGTTGCACATAGTATTCAGCATGGTTACATACTGTGCAAGTTCCTAGCCTAGGATCAAAAGGCATAATATGTATATAGCCTAAGTGGGAGGTGTGCAACATCTTCTAGGTTTGTGTAAGTCTACTCTATGATGTCTAACTGAACAATGCAGAAACCATCTAGCCATGCATTTCTCCGAAGATATCACTGTCATTAAGTTAGTGTGACTGAAATAGAGGAGACAGCATCGTGCCACAGTTTCAAGAGGATAGGCTTCACCTGCATTTAGTTCTCATTTCTGCTGTTCCTGGCAATGATGCCCTCAAGAAATGATTCAGATCTAAAACTCACATTTCCGTTTCCATAAAAGAATGTTTCAAATTACTACCGATGTTACTGGGCAGCGTTGTTGTTATGAATCACTGTATTGAAGATTATTAAATATCTTGCTTTTTCACTAGAGGCAACCTTGTAGTTAATTCCAAAGATAGAAATAAACAATGTGGAAGGCTGATGGCATTTACAATGTGTTTAAAACTATCGGAGAGTGAAATCACACAAATGAGATATTAATCCGATGGCTACCCTTTCCTTAGAGAACTAAACCTTTCAGTTAAATAATAGTATTTTATTATTTTGTTTTGGAGTTTGATCAATGAGTGAATTATCATTGCTATATTTTTATGCTGTTTTTAATTTATAAAGTCTTGTAAATAACCAGAAAAGTAGTAATCAGTGTTTATTTAAACATTTAAGTGTTACAAAGTGAAAGTACTTGAAATTATAATAATTTTATTTTAATATCTCATACGTGTTTATAATTGTGTGCTAAGATAATAGGCACTTGTTCATTTTAGTAATTTTAAAGAAAAAATTTAGCACAAGCTGTGCTTTGATGAAAATAAAATAATAGTGAATGTCAAAAATGTTTAATCCTATTTATAAAGAATGCATGCTGTAACTATAGTCTATGAAACAAATCTGAAACTAAAATGGAATAGGACTAGATGATTTAATAACAAAATATTCATTTTACATATAATTCATTGAAAATTACATGTGTGGATAATGTGGAGTTCATCCTGAACACTGAATAATCTGATTTTATAACTTGTTCTCAGGCTTCTAGATGTTTCCCTAGTGTAGTAAGGCTGGCAGGTAGGTCTAGAACAAATGTAAAACTGTTCATAGTGACATTTCTACTAAATAAATTATGTTTGCAATATAGTATCCTGTGTTATTTTAGTCTGTGAAAATAATATGATCCTTAGACTTTTTTTTTAATTTTAGAAAGGAAAGTTCAATAAAAAATAAAAGCAGAAAACTCATGATAGCAATAACAGCAAAAAGTCCATGTGGTCTGAGTGCAGCCTCATCACCCAGGCCTTTTAGCTAAATTAATTATTCTCCTTGAGGTGCACAGAAGTAAACTAATGATCATGATTGTTTTATTTTTAATTTTTATTGATTCTTTTTAGTTATGTATAGCATTAGGATACATTTGGACAAAATCATGAAAGCATGGAATCATGATTGCTTTTCTTGTACATCTATAATACTCAATTTTCTTCCCTTATTAAAACATTAAAACCTTGTAAATATCTATTTTATTAGAAAATATACCATGAAATCAGACATGATAGTCTGGAGAAGCATTTATTTGATTAGGAAAGGTTAGTCCAAGCTTTTCTTTATGAAGAAATATTAGGAAATTCAGAAGGTAATATATTTATGACTGATGCATTTTATATTTTTTACCAAGCATGTGAAGTCAATTTATAATGCACAGAAAATTGTCTAGATAACTCAAAACACTCAAATGTTACACAGTGTTTTATTATCTATCTTAAGATGCTCTATTTAGGAACTATACATGTTTGCTATAAATTTATTATTTATTATTCCCAGCCCAAAAGTGCATTTAAAGTTAGAAACAATGGAATGACAGATTTAGTAATTTTTAATATAGGATTTATATAATCTGTTACTTTAGAATTCTTTCACAGAAAGCAAAATTGAGTATATTCAGTTCATGCTTCACTTTTCAAATGAAGTTTTTCTGCCTTTAATATCTGTAAATACTTTATATATTTTGAATTTTGTCTCATTTCAATTATATTAGAGAATTAGATCTTGAATTTATACCACAGTTAATTGAAAAGGATTTTAAACTGTTTGTGAAATGGCTAAGTCACATTGGTGTTGATGTTCAAGCCATGATTATCCTTCAGAAAATTTACAAGCAAGATATTCCTTTACTCATAGTTTTAGAGGTTTGATTTGTATCTTTTTAATTTGTTGTGAACTCTGTTTTCAGGTTTATGTTTTTATTCTTTGTGATCCTTTCTATGTTGGAAACTTACACTGTTTGATTTATGGGTTTTTTTAATATGTAAAATTAAAACTGCTGCTATCAAGAGGAGCTAGATAAATGCATCTCAAATTTTAGCATGGATGAGAATCACCTGGAAATATGGTCCACACAAAGATTCCTCACTGTCATTCTTTGAGATTCTGATTCATAGCTCTATGAGAAGGGCACTTTGGAATTTTCAATTTGGATAAGTTGCCTGGTGTCAGTGATTCTGCCTTGTCCAAAGGCCATGTAATGAGCAGCACTGTGGTAGATAATGCTCTCTAGTCAGAAATGGCTGAATGTTTAAAACTTGGAAGAAGACTACATTTATTAATCAGGCAAACAAATGCATCTCCCACTTGTTTGAATGTTACTAGTTAACATATAATTAAAGTTATAAATTTGTTGCTAACTAGACTGAACATCTATATTTTTTCCATAAAAAAATTTTACATTAGAACAGGACACAGTGGACATGCCTGGAATCTTAGTAACTTGAGAGGCTGAGACAGGAGGATCATACGTTTGAGGCCAGCTTCAGCTTAGCAAGACCCTAAGCAACTTAGTTAAATCCTGTCTCAAAATAAAAAGGGCTGAGTATGTAGTTCAGTGGTAAAGCAAAATGGTTTGATCCCTAGTACCTTCTCAAAAAATTTTACATTAGAATAATCCTGTGAAATTCTTAATTACCAAAGTTTATTGGACTAGTGTAAACCTAAAAATGGAAGGTATTCCTATTAATGACTAGTTATTTAAAAAGCAAATAATTGCTTATTTTAAATAGAAAAAGCTTTAAAAGATTCTATCTGATATATACACAAAATTGATTTTTCTGGGGATAGTAGGGTATTAGCAACTAAATTTACATTTAAGTTGAAGCTTAAATTTAAAAAGTGATGTTTTAAATCTATTTTCTAATTAATCCATCACAAATTTTACTGGTTAAAGTAAAAGAATTTTCAAATTTTACCAGTAGCTGCCTTTTTACTAGCATTCTAGATTACTGCAAATTGATAATAATCATCGGAGAATACAATGCTTAAACATACCAGAAGATGGATTTTATATACCAACAAAAGTGGACCATCTTCTTGCAGATTAGCATTCCTAAAGTGAACTACTTGTAAAACCTCAATGATATATTTTTTAATGAAATAAAATAAAAATTTAAAAATCTCATACCCAACATGTTCATAAGTAAAATCATTATTAAGATAGGAGCATGTGAGGGGGAAAGATCCTAGAAGAAAGGGAAATACAGAGGGGGGATTCAACATTCTACACAAACTTATCTTTCAAATAACTGCGAATGTTCAAGTGAAAATTAATACCAAGAAGCCAGGTCAACCTTAACAGTAGCCTTCCAGGACGATAGAGTGAATTCAGAGCACACCAAGGATTAGCCATAGTAAACACCTAAGCTTTCAAGGGATACCACTGACAGGCAGGCCTATCTTGGATTTAGGTAATGAGCAGCTTTATGTGATAGTCCCCAGTGTCCCTAATTCTTGTGTCAATCCATTCAAATGAATGTGAGCAGACTCTAGTGGGTGTGATCAGATTTTATTATTGTGATTAGGTTCAACTATATAGGCAAACGGGAGGAATTCTGCAGGTATATTAATGTACCAAATCAACTAGTTTTAAATTGGTAACAAAGGAGATTATTTTGGGAAATTCTGACGTAATCAATCATATATGCTCTTAAGAGTGAATGGCACTGAAACTCCACATCACGTACAACCACAAGAATGGGGTCCTAATTAGAGTAAGTTTTGCTCTATGTATGTATACTGTGTCAAAATACACTCTACTGTCATGTGTATCTAAAAAGAATAAATTAAAGAGAAAGAGTAACTGGGACCTTCCTACAAGAAATATTCTCCTATTGTCCTTGAAGTAGTATTGTGCTATGTCAAGAGAGGACCCTGGGACAAGGATCTGTGAGTGGCTTTGAGACTTTCAGATTAGCCCTCAGCAAATGGCCAAAAAGAAAACAGGGATCTCATCCCACTACTGGAAGAAACTGATTTTGCCAATCACAGCTTTCAAGAGAATCCTCAACACTAGAAAGGAACTTGGCCTGGCCAACATCTTAGTTCAGCCTTATAAGAACCTGAGCTGATGGTGCAACTAGACTGTGCTGAAACAGTGAAATTGTGAGAATCTTCAGAGGTGAAATGAAATATTTTGATTTAGTGATCTGAATAGTTCATTTCTAAACATAATATTTCCTTTTTATGTTTCTATTTATATTCTGAATTTAGTTTCTTCTAATTGACTCCCTATGAAGAAATGCATTCTGTTTTCATGGAGAAGGGTTTTATATACTTAAGAAAAGACATGAAAAATATACACCAAATTTACCATCTGATATAATTGAATTAAGTATAAGATTGGGAGATGTTGGATAGGAGATAGGAAATGGAACTCTTTTTTGTTTATGCATTTCTTTTACTTTTTTATTCTTGGTGGCAGAAACATTGTTTACTTTTCACTAATTTGGATCCTAGATAATCAACTTTGAGATGGCAGTACAGCATATCAAGTTGGAAAATTATTTTCTATGTATAGTCTTGAGAAAGTCCATTACCAACTGTGGCCTTGTCTACACTTGACACAGTAGGGAATCCATCCTGTACTCATTGCGAAGATAGAGCTCTCGGATTTCCACTGCTTTACTATCTCCATGCTCAGCAATTTTGTTCTCTGGATGTCCAACCTCAGTTTATTATTCACTTCATTATGTTTAACTAGAATCTCATTGTAATTGGTAGGGTTACTCAAAATCTTTCTCCCTCATGTGGTAGGGTCAAGTCTGCTGACTCAGTTCTGCTTCAGGGATCCCTACATTGACTATTATCTTGCAACGTGGTTGTATATCCTTTCCCAACCTACCTTAGTATATTACCATGGATATTGATGAGATCTTCCTATTTGGGGTTACTTTTCTAGTTTTGTTTTTCCTGTAATTTATATTTTAACAGTTTCTTTCATCTAGCTGATCCAATATATGGAGAAAATATATGGCTTCCCTTTATTGGCATGTCTATTAAGTAGAAACATCAAACATATGGATATTATCCACAGAAAAATGTATCCAATTTCTATAGATAAATGTATATTTAACAGATGAAATAGTGCTTTACATATGTAGGCACAAGAAATAGAAAAGAGAAAATAGTAAGTACTTCCTTTTCAATATCAGAGGATGAAATACTTCAATTCTTATGCTATTTTAAGTTTGATACAGTATCTTAAAATATGAATTAATGCCATCAGAAGAAATATTTTTAAAGCTTATTTTAACTTACGAGTGAACAGAATTGGAAAAAAACCTCATTTTGTTAAAATTAACAAAAATTTAGTTACTTTCTGGTGCTATGCTAGTCAATTCCTAAGATATAGCATCATGGATAAATTTAAGATAATCCCTTTGCTGATGTTGGTGCTTCTAATTAGTAGATGGGATCCTGCTGCTATATTAGTACAATGTATTTGGTGTGTTAGTTGAAATCTCTTGACTCTTCTGTTCCTGGAGAATTTCTGTATGGTTTCACAATACTCCAAACCCATCTATCAGTGAAGAACATTTCCTATTCTGGATTTTAAAGTTTTTCTCTATTTTCACTTTGAAATACGTTACTCAACATGTTGCCTTCTCTTACATGAGTTATCTTAAGTGAACATGGAAGAAATGAACAAAAGCTTACATTTAAAGCTGTAAATAATGTCTAGGGGAGGATTTTACTTTCAGATATTTAGAATGTTTCTTATGGCAATTTTCACCACAATATTTAGCTTGTTAGTGCCATGGTGGTGAAATCTACTATCTGGAAAAGAAACTATTTTCTTTTTCTAAACTTTTAAATGTTTATAGTCCCACTACTATTTTATATAATAAAGAATTAAAACTTTTTTTTTTGGTACCAGGGATTGAACTCCACTACTCAACCACTGAGCCACATCCCCAGCCCTATTTTAGTGTTTATTTAGAGAGAGGGTCTTACTTAGCCCCTCATCTTTGCTGAGGCTGGCTTTGAACTTGCAATTTTCCTGTCTCAGCCTCCCAAAGTGCTGGGATTACAGGCGTAAGCCACTGCACCCAGCAAGAATTATAACATCTTCATGCTCATGTGAAAATGCAAAGGTTTAGGTATAGCCTCAAAAGTGCCAGCCAAAATGAATCTAATTTGTAACGACTGTGGTAGGAAGTTACTAGCACAAATGGTAGAAAATTAGGTCATTGTTTGGCTCAATATATATTAATGATGCAAAATTGCATGTTTCTCACTTTGGACAAATACCTGACATTGTGACATAGTCTGTTTTAGAAACATATACCCTTGATTGAAAATGAAATAAGAGTATTTAATAGTGTAGCTATGAATTAAATTTGATAGGTTTTAAATAATTTTAGATGACTCCCGCTCCATTATCCATGAGTAGTTGTTCACAATTTTCTCAATTGGAAGCTGCATCAAAATGAACAAAATGGAGGCTCAGGAATTTTGTTGAGTATATGATGAGAATATTGGATTATTATTTTTTTCATAAAGACAAAGGCAGCTTTTAAGGCAACAGATTTAGGTTTTCAGAATTAAGTACAGATTGGGCAGATTTCCCTTGTGCTATACCTTTAAATGAACAAATCAAGCTGACAAGGTGATTTGAATGACTAACAAAAAGTAACTAGAAAGTTGAACAAGAATAATTTTTATTTTTAAATGACCTAAAAAGTCAATAATGAATAATTAAAATGCTATGTAGGTGATCATACTTGAAAAGAAAGAGTGATCAGTCAAGGGGAAGATTTTCTTTTTTGAGAGGCTGTGTAAGAAGAAAGACTATGCAATTGATGAGGATTTCCTGAGGTGGTGGATAGGAAGATGCCAGCAGGGGCATGGAGAATAGTTAAAGGGCTGAAAGGAGCCTGTTCTCTCTGACAGGATTGTCAAATGGGTAGAAGAGTGATGAGGATTGGACCCCTTGAGGAAGAACAAAGACAGTTTATCCATAGGCAGCAAGGTATCCCAGTAAAAGTACTAGAGTAGGAATTCAGAGACATCATTTTTTCACCTATAACATTGGCATTGTTCATTTTGCTTAGTCTGGCTTACATGATTTATGTGATGATATTATTTTTTTTTTCAGTTCTGGGGATTAAACCCAGGGTTTCCTGCATGTTAGGCAAGCACTCTGCAATTGAGCTACCTTCCCAGATACTGAAAATTTTGAATTTATAAAATGTTATAAGTGCTGTTACTAAAAGTTTATTAACTGCAAAACAAAATTATGTTTATATTAATTTTCCCACAAGAATAGGGATAGTAAGTACTAGCTTATACTCATACTCATCATTTTAAAAAGCTATCAGTAGTCATTCTCTTCTGAAATAAATATTTTTTACTATGATCTTCAAATGTGAACTTAAAAATGCTATCTTTGGAAATTACTCAGATCACTACTTTTTTCCCTATTTGGAATTTTGTTATTTATAAATACTAAAGTGTTATTCATAGTAGTAACATTCAAAACTCTCATTTCCAAGTGATTTGTAAAGAATGTAGTGAAAATTTTTATTGCCTAAACACAAAAATAATTTTCAATTGTTCTGCCGAACATTTTAAGCATTTGATTATATATGCCTTTTGAAGATCTTAAATGAACTTTAATTATTATAAATATATAATCTTCAGGTCCTTATGTTTTTAGTACAGGTAGAAATAAAGTTCTTGTGTTGACATTTGTCTCTGTACACTGGTTAAATTTATTCTCCCGAAGTCCATTTTTCATCAGTGTACTTATAACCTACTTTATTCTTCATAGCTTAAGGGCAATGAAAAAATCATGTCACATTTCACTCCCTCCATTTGAAACTGAGGAATCTAGTACTCAGAAATTAAGTGATTTTAAAGATTCTCACATACTAAATGAGAAAACTGGAATCAGATTCAGTTCTTCTGATGTCATGTCTGTGGTTACTAAATATCTGATTTGTTTTTAGTGGAATTTTGAATGCTTTTTTGGAAATCAGACTCTACATGGTTAAATATAGGAGCAAATAATACATACAAGTGTATGGTTATTTTTTAATTTTTTTGTAGCTGTAGATTGAAGGAATGCTTTCATTTTATTTGTTTCATTTTTATGTGATGCTAAGGATTGAACCCACTTCCTCACACATGCTAGGCAAGTGCTCTGCCACTGAGCTAAAGACCTAGCCCCAAGAGTATGGTTATTTTCATTAGAAATATTTGCTCTATTGGTCCTATTTTTATACAAAGATATTTAAAGTTCAAAGCACTCAGAATTGTATTTGGAAATCTCAGATAATACATTCTCAACTGAAATTTCATTATCTCAGTACATATATAAGTGAAAAAATGCCTTACACTTTCATTATTTTGCTATTACTACATTGTTTATTTTTGTGGTATATTTCATGATATCAATTGCACTTCTAATAATAGAAAGAAGAACCATATTGTAAAATATAATTCTGATGACTTCTTTTCCAGTCACTAGGACACAGCAGACTGAACATAACTTATTCAAGCTGGAATAAATTTTCTCTCAGAAGTTTGGGGTTTATAGATGTTAGTTTTTGTTATTATTCAAGATGGGGCAATATAAAATCAAGATGGAAGGATTTATTCTTGCTTAGCCCATGGGTACAGAAAAACAGACAAAATCAAAATAGAGGGAGATGGAGAGAAGATGAGGGAGAGAGAAGGAAGAGTCTGAAGGAGACAGAGATGATGAATAGAAGAGAGGGAGGTGGAAGAAAGGAGGGAGACCTAAAGAGTGAAAGGAAGCAGAAAAGTTGGTTGTAGAAATCAGATGAATGGGGAAGAGCAACATCAAGAGATTGTGTGTCCTCAGAGAATTATAGACCCCGCTTACAACCATCTATTCCCTGATTCTAGTTCCTAGAATATTGACTACATCCCTTACTCTTGGTTCCTTTGAGTTTCTACTATATTGTTGTTGATTTACTTTGCTTTAGTCTAATAACCCTAAGAATTTTGGCTAAGACATAAATTGAATCAAAGCTTTACTGAGCCATTATTTTAAAAACCAAATTGTTTTTGTTTTAAACATTTTAATACCATTTAATATTTGACTTGGCTAAAGGAATAAAAATTGTTAAAATATTTGTACAATCTGTATGTTTAACAAAAAATAAAATTTACATCTAATTTTACCCTCTGGAAGTAATTTTCATGATTGTAATGGAAATTTTCTTATAATCTTCTTTATGTGCCAGTATACACACTAATACACACATATACATATTTATTCATAGTCATGATCAGTGGTATGTAGTTTTATAATATGTGATGTTTATTTAACATAATGTTTCAGAAACATGATTTTTATTCACTATGATATCATTTAATCATTTTTAATTTATGATCATTCTGTTTTTTAACTTACCAAATATTAATTGTTGTCTCATTGAAAACATTATTTTTTCCTCCTTCATTTATTCCAAAAATTTTATTAAGTGCCCACAGTGTGCCAAACATTTTGATATAGTAAATGTGTTCCTTTGCCTTTAAATTTGGGCAGTTTATTTTCTTGGAGGAAAAGTGTGTAAGCGACTCCTTTTTAGGAAGAAAATGAGTCTTGGACTGAGTCTTGGCATATGAATAAATGGCTAAATAAGAGGGTATATGTGAATAGGTAAGATAGAAATTACCAAAGTAGTAAGGCCTGGATTATGAGGTGGAGGGGTGAAGCAGATTATTCACCAGTACATAAGCAATGGATATTACTGAAAATCTCAAGTGTATGTGGGGAACAACCTGGTAGATTTGCATTTTAAATTGATTATATGACAGGAGAAGATGGATTTCTCAAGTGAAAATCTTGACATGAAGAAGCTTCTTGAAGTGAGAAATGTTCTGAAACATTCCACGTAGGAAATGAGAGTCACTATTATCATATAACTAGTGGAGAGATATTAATTTATGGCTATATTGAGAAGATAATTTATGGAATTTGACAACTTGTTGTCTTTCAAAAGATGAAAAGTAAGGAGAATCCAAGATTGCTCTGTCTTCTGGCTTACTTCTATTACCTGAGATATATAATTTAGAGAAGGAGGGGCAGATTTAGAGGAAATATAACGACTACTGATTTAGATGTGTTTGGCATGAGTTACTTTTGGACATGGAGGGAGAGGTGACCAGTAGTCAGCTAAGTGCCCTAGTCAATTTGAGTTTCCATAAAAAAATACCGTAGACTGGGTTGCTTAAACAAGGGAAATTTATTTTCTCTAAGTTCTGTATGAAATTGGGATGATAACATGGGCACATTCTGGTGAGGATTTTTCCTTGACTAACAGATGGCCACCTTCTCTTTGTCCTTACTTGGAGGAGAGCAGAGAGCACACTAGCAATCTCTCTCTCTCTTGCTCTCTCTTTGTTGTTAGCTCACTTTTGCTCTCGCTCTCTCTCTTCTTCTGAAGTCATAGTCCTGTTGGACAGGTCTGAGGCCCCACCATGTGACATCATGTAGCCCTAATTATCTCCTGAAGACTTCTCTCTAGATATACATTAATAATTAGGGTTTCAACATATGAATTTTAGGGGTACTTATTTCAGCCTACAGCAACTTCATATAAATCTGTATCTTAGTGACCTGTAGGAATAAGAGGTACATAGTCGGGTATGCATTATCTTGAGAATGGACAAGCTTGCCCTTTCCAGATAAAGAAATAAGATGGTCAAGAACTCAAGAATTTATGTTGCTCTCAGAACAAGAGGAGATAGGAAGAGACTGAAAAGGAAATGATGAGCTGGAGGACAAACAGAAGATGTGATTCCTCTGACTATAAAGAACCTCGAGGTTTGTAGGGATTAGAAGATTCTACACTATCAAGTGATACATAGAAGTCAAAGAAAATGAGCGAGAAACTATTTTGCTTATCTAAGTAAGCCATATCCCAATTTTTAACCCTTTGTAGCATATGGTATTGGTGGCATTCAATCATTCCTCATTTCTTCCATATTCTTCAATTTTCAGTTATTTTTTTTTAGATCCTTTTTCTCTGTTCTATGTTATGCAGCTTGGAATGAACAATGTCAGTAGCACAGCATTCGACTTGCCAAATACATAGAACTGTTGCTTGATGTCTACTATTTTCAGTAGATTGATTTTTAATGTACTATAATGCTTTTATTTCATAACCTTTATTTTTGCTTGACACATGATAATTATAGAAATTTATAGGGTATTGTGTGAAAATTCAATACATGTACACAATGTGCAATGGTCACATCAGGGTCACTAGTACTTCTATCTCCTTATATAGTGATTATTTCTTAGTGTTTATAGCTTTTGAACTCTTCTTTTCTAGTTATTCATAAAATATATAATAGATTGTTGAAAACTCGTTTCCCTACTGTGCTATAGAACATTACAATGTATTCCTCCTAGCTAACATTATTTTTGTACCTGTTATCCCAAATCTCTTTAATTCTCCTTTCTCCCATCTTTCTAGTCTCTAGTGATCACTACATTACTTTTTTCTTCTTAGAGATCAATATTTTGAAGCTTTCATATAAGATTGAGAACATGTAGTATTTGTATTTCTGTTATTGGCTTATTTTGTTTTTCACAAAGCCTTCCAGTTCCATTTGCTTCACCACAAATGGCAGAATTTCCTTCTTTTATGGATGTAATACATTCTATTTTGCATATGTAACACAATTACTTTATCAATTCTTCTTCCAGTGGATACTTCAGTTGATTTCATATGTTGGCTATTGTGAGTAGTGTTGCAATAAACATGGGAATGCAGGTATCTGTTTGATTAGCTGATTTCATTTCCTTTGAATGTGTATCCAGAAGGGATAGCCAAACCATATAATAGCTCTATTTTTGGTTTTATGAGGAATATCCACACTGGTATCCATAATGAGTGTACTTACTTATAATCCTATCCACAGTGAATAGGGGTTCCTTTTTCTTGACATGCTCACCAGCATTTATTTTTATGTTTTTATAATAGCCATTCTGAATGGATTGAAGTGATATCACAGGATGGTTTGATTGCGTTTTCCTGATAATTAGTATGTGGAACACTTTTAAAATATACTTGTTGACCATTTGTATATGTTATTTCACAAATGACAGTATGACAGTTCATATTATCTGACCATTTTATATTTGGTTATTTGCTTTTGTGTTATTTTTTGAGCTAGATATTTATCTTTTTTAGATGAAAATCTGCATATATTTTATCCCAGTCTTTAAGTGATTCAATATGTTATTTTCTTTGCTGCAGAGGATTTCTGAGTTGAGTATGATCCCATTTGTCTTATTTTGGCTTTAGTTGTTTGTGCTATTGGGATCTTATACTAAATATCATTGCCTACACCAGTGTCCTGAAATGTCTTCCTGAAAACTAGATTAATATTTTTAGAGTTTGAACATTTTTTAAAAAAGGATTTACCACCAGGGGTCATGTGAAATTAACAAGGGAAAATTGTTGAATGGGCAGAATATAGCTAATTGGAGAAACTTTGTCACACATGATTCACCTTTCAAAAGTCAAATCATTCTAGCTATTTGGAATTATTTGAATGACATATGAAATACAATGCAGAAGACATAAACTTTGAACTGTCCAAGCATGACATTTCTTGAGATAAATTTAAAAAATAAACCAGAATGTTACAGATTATTCAAATAAAAAATTATATAAATATAATATTTTTATTATACATATAAAAATAAAATGTATGATAAAACAGCATAAATAATAGGTGAAAGAAAAATTGGAATACTATGTACTAACATTCTTCCAATACATATGGTGTAATTAATTTAGTATTGTTTAAAGATTAAGTAACAATGTACAACCTAACCCTAGTGTAGGCATTTTTTAAAGTGTGTAGATTAAGAATCAATAGCAGAGCTAAATGGAATCATAAAAAATTATTCAACTAATCCAAAGAAAGGAAAAAAAGAAGAAACAAAAGATGGAGCCAATAGAAAACAGGAAGGTAGTATATTTTATATCTAACAGTGTTAATAATAACATTTAATAAAAATAGTCTAAAACATTAATTCAAAGAATAACTGGATAATAAAAAAGTCTACACAGCCTACAAGAAAACCATTTTATAAGCAGGCTGATTGGAGAAATATATATCATGGAAGCATTCATTGAAAGGAAATTGAAGTGGTTGCATTAATATTACTAGACTTCAAAGAAGGAATATTAACAGGGTTAAGGGGACCATAAAATAATGATAAAGAGCCCAATTTTCCAAGAAGACATCCTCAATTCCAAGAAGATTCTTACATATACATGAATTTAACAACATAGACAAAATATTTCCAGCAAAAGTTGAAAGAATTGCAAGGATCAATAGACAAATCCAGAATTGCAATTCAAACTATACAGTATTCTTCTCTAGAAGAATAAATAAAATTACTATATAGAAAAACAGAGTAAAATAAAATTACTATATAGAATTTTACTAAAATAAAATTACTATATAGAAAAACAGAGTAGGTACAGAAAACCAGCAAGGATACTGAAGATCCAAACACCACAATCAACCAATGTAACCTAATTGACATTAGGATAGCAGTCTAAACAATGGTAATGTATATGGGACTTTTATGATTAACCACATTCTGGGTCATCAAATGAAGCTTAACAAACTCAAAAGAGTAGATATTATAGGAGGTATGTACTCTGGAAATAAAATAATTAAACAAATCATCAGGAGTATCCTCAAACATAGGAAAATTAAATATACTTATAAGTAATCTATAGAAGTCTCAAGGAGAATAGAAATATTTTAATATTGAAATGTGAAATATTAATATTTGTGGGATGTACCTAAAGCAAGCTGCTCTTATAGGTGACCTCATAGATTAGAAGACTCAAATTAGTACTCTGCTTTTCCACCTTAAAATACTATAAAAATAGGAACAAATTAAACCCGGTACAAGCAGAAGAGGAACAAAGTAATAAATATAAGAGCATGCAATCACTGGAATTAAAATCAGACCTATGGTGAAAATCAATGAAACTGAGAGTTGATGTTTGAAAGGTAGCATTAATAAACCTTGCCAGGCGTGGTGGTGCAAGCCTGTAATACTAGCACTTTGGGAGGCTGGGTAGGAGAATTGCGAGTTTAAAGCCAGCCTCAGCAATGGCGAGGCACTAAGCAACTCAGTGAGACCCTATGTCTAAATTAAAACAACATAGGGCTGGGGAAATGGCTTAGTGGTCAAGAACCCCTGAGTCAATCCCCAGTAACAAACAAACGAACAAAAATTGATAAACTTCTAGCCAGATTGACAAAGGAATAAGGAAGAGGGAAAGGGAGAGAGAGAGAGTCAAAGATAAGAGAGAACAGAGAGATGGTAGAAATCTCAAAATCAGAAATAAAAGAGTGCATTACTGTAAAACCAACAGGCATTAAAAAGATAGTAAGGTATTATTGCAAACTATACTATGTAACAAAACAATTCTTTGAAAGAAGTGAAAAAACAAATTGTCCAAAAAGGTAGACTACATTAATTTCAACTATTTTTAATTAAAAACTGTTTAATAAGAATACCTCTAGGAGCCGGGCGTGGTGGCTCAAGCCTGTAATCCCAGCACTCAGGGAGGCTGAGACAGGAGAATTGCGAGTTCAAAGCCAGCCTCAGCAACGGTGAGGTGCTAACCAACTCAGTGAGACCCTGTCTCTACATAAAACACAAAAAATAGGGCTGGGGATGTGGCTCAGTGGTCGAGTACCCCTGAGTTCAATCCCCAGTGCCAAAAAAAAAAAAAAAAAAAGAATACCTCTAGGCTCAGATAGATTAATTGCTGAAGCCTGCTAAATTTTCAGGGAAGAAATATTACAAATCTACTGACTCCTTCTCAGAAAATAGAAGAGGCACTTCCAATATACCTTATGTTAAATCCAGATACAGACATTAAAAACAGAAAAGAACCTGCTACTCAACAGACTAACATCACTGATGAATATAAATGCTACAAGTACAAAAATATACAACAGAATTTAAAGGAAAGAAATACAGCAATATATTAAAATAAATAATATTATAACAAAGTGAAGTTTATGCAGAACATCCTGAACTTATTTAATATTTGAAAATCAAGCAACATAATTGCCAAGTTATTACAATAAAGAAGAAAATCTATATGCTCATCTCAACAGACACAGAGAAAACACCTGATAAAGTTCAGCATCCATTCTAGAACTTTAAATTGGCCCCAGAACTGTTTCATTTTGCCCATGCTGATGCCTTGTCACTGAAAAATTGTTTATCCTTCACTGATTTACAAATAGGTGTAGTAACAAAATTCACAGATGTCTAGTATGTACTTAATCATGACAAATATATGATTAAACTGCCATTTCTTAAATTAAACCTGTGTCAGAGTAGAGTATTTCAAACCATAAGTTGATTGTTGAGTAAGTTTAAACAATATTTTAGCCTCATGAAGGCAGAAATATTTTAGTTATTGATGTTTTGACTAATGCTTGGACATAGTGGATATTTAATAGTTATTTGTCAAATGATTTGTTGCACAATCTTTAATAAAAGTACACCATAACTAATTATAACAAAATCATTTTTAAGGTATGCTTTATCAAAATCTAGAATGATTCTAGGTATATATACTTTGAACATGCTTTTCAGGGATTTAGCATTATTTTTTTCCAAATATGGATTGAGCACTCAAGTATAGGGAGGGAGAAATGAAGAATAAATAATCCTCTTTGAGGTGAAGGCTTCCTGACTTGCCTAACATTGTAGATATTAAATAAATATTTACTTGTTGATGGACTTATAAATGTGCTTTCTATTATGCACTGATTTTCTGAATATTTTGTTTTCCTAGTGTTTTTAACTTTTCCCTAACAATAATTGATTATTTATCCTCAAGCATATATATGTATCTGTTTGTAAGAATTATTTATTAAGATAAATTTTTTGTTCTATTCATTGATGCAGTTTGACAGCATAAGAAATACCATTACAGCAACAGTGATTTTTCTAACAGTCTTAAATCATAAAGTGAGATTTCATATTATAGCTCCTTTGTTTAAATTTATCCATCCTAAAGATAGCAAATTGATCCCTTGATGCACCTAATATATCCTAATTGCCTACAATGTGAACCACAAATTGTGCATTGCAGATACTATCATAGTAAATGCTATTCAACTTATGCAAAATTTATAAAATGAGGACAAAACAGAAGCTTCTGAGAGAATAATAATTTCTCTGTAAGCAGTTTATAAATCTGAGACTCCATTCCTAAAGTATAAGTCTGTCTTAGCTTATCTTTGATTCCTGTGATGTACATAAGCAATGGCAAGAAAATAGTTTTTAAGACGTATGTTTAGTGATCCCTCTGTCCATGTGTGTGTGTGCTCATATATACATATACATTTTTTCACTCACTTTTCTCTTTTTACTTAATTTTTCATTTTTTTAAACCATCATATGTTTAAAAATTACAATAACCTAACATTTGACCTCTAATCCAGGGGATGAGAAGACAAAACACTGGAAGATTCTGGAAAGATTCAGATCAAAGAAGGTCCACAAAATTGGGTCCTGTTCAAGATACTTGTGGAATTTTAATGAAATATGATAACCTTTTTTTTCCAACCAGGAATCTCATTAAAATTTATTGTGAACAAATGGGATATCCAATTAAAAAATCTTCCCAGATAATCCAAATGTTCAGCAAGTTTGAGAATCACAGCTCCAGAATGTATATTTCATAAAAGTACCTAATCAACAAAGATTCTTGTGTATAAGAAGCAGTTATTTTATTAATCTCAAGATTTAAAAATGTATGAAGGTTATTATTTTTTTTAATATTTTTTCAGTTGTAGATGGACACGATATCTCCATTTTATTTATTTCCATGTGGTGCTGAGGATCGAACCCAGTGCCCCACACATGCAAGGCAAGCACTCCACCACTGAGCCACAATCCCAGCCCCTGAAGGTTATTTTTATAGGAAATTTAAGGTGATTTGATATACCATATGTTCAGGTTTTACTTCAATCTTTAAGATAATGAGTCTAAATTAAGATGAAATTTGTTCCTTTCTGTGGAGCATATACAGTGGGGAATGACCCAATTTAAGAGTTAGAAAATCTGGGTTTGAATGGTTTTTCTGTGACTTCCTAAATATGTTGCCTTGGCTAAGCCTCTTGAAATTTAATTAATTGTAGATGGAAAAGTAGTCCCTTATGGCATTTTGAAGATAAAATGGTATGTGTGTGTCTATGTGAAGAAAATTCTTAAAATTTTAATTACTGTATAAGCCTGCTCCTGCCCTTTCACATGTATAAAGTATGTGTTTTGAAATCACTTTATTGAATGATATGTCTACTGTTAATTCATTCACAAATTCGTTCATTGAATAATCATTATTTCAATGCATACTACATGTCTGTCAGACTCTTGCTGGGCAATGGAGATACAGAGCCAAGTGAGACATGGTTCCTGTCTCAAGCGAGTTACTGTCTGATGCAAAAGAAATATCCACAGGCATGCATGTGTGCAAACACAGATATGTGAATTTGAGGAGGTAGAGGAAGCTAAACATCAAGTATATGTATAAGTTAAACATGAAAATTTCAAAGTTGGATATTTTTGTAGTCCTTTAAAGCCTAAAACAAGTACATTAAGTACTAAGGCATCTTTCTCATGCCTCTTATGCTTTGACATTTTGGTGAATTAAATAGAATATGCTATGATTAAAAAATAATTTTATTGGGAGGTAGTATAATGAGAAGGAGCAGGCTCTGAAATCGTATTTTCTTGGTTCTGTTTTTTTTTGGTCAGTTGCCTGAATGTGAATGTATTTTTAACCTCTGTATTTTCCTTGTTCTCATCTGTAAACTAATACAATAATACCTCTTGTAGTTGTTGTGAGAATTAATTAGGTAATACTTATAAGTTCTTTGAATGATGCCTGACACATAGGGCTGGGTCAGTATTTACTATTATTAGTTTAAAATTACTTTAACAATATTGCTTAGACAGGGAGAATATCCTTCATGCTTTTTTGTGTATCAGAATGGTTAACTGGATATATTTCACTCTTAAGGTAATTATTGAACAGAAGAGAAAAAAGATTTCATCAGCAAGCTATAGGAAAAAGTTGGTAAGGGTAAAACATCTTCATTTTAAATCAACATTTCAATATTATTTTTCTGCTTTCTGGCTCAAACCTGTACACTATTATTCACAAGATGCTCATCCTCGATATTCTATGATGTGCTAATTTTAAGGAGAACATCTCTTTCATAGAAAGGTGCTATAAAACTTCATCTATAGAAAAAATAGCAAACCCATGTAAAAAGTGTAGAACTATAGCTAGGGCGTGGCATTATATTGGTTCAATTGGACTGACAGTTAAGAATAGGACATAATTATAAGCTAAAGGACACATTTTAGATGGATTAGTACTGCAAATTTAATAGTTACCATATATATATATATATATATATATATATATATTTATTTATTTATTTATTTTTATTTTTTTTTTTGGTACTGGAGATTGAACTCAGGGGCACTTGACCACTGAGCCACATCCCCAGCCCTGTTTTGGGTTTTATGTAGAGACAGGGTCTCACTTAGTTGCTTAGTGCTGCGCCGTTGCTGAGGCTGGCTTTGAACTCGCGATTCTCCTGTCTCAGCCTCCTTAAGTGCCAGGCTTGCACTACCGCGCCTGCCTACCTTTTACATTTTTAAATGTAAGCTATCTTATATGAGGAACTCTCTTGATATTTTTAGACTCTGTTATTTTGTTTATTTTCTATAGTAAGTACATAATTATATTCAAGCCTCATTTCTGAGAAATGTGGCCTTTTCTCTACCTCATTTTTTCTCGCACCCCTTTTATTTTTAAAGAGAGAGGAATTCTCTCCATAGATTTAGAAAATGCAAAAATTTTCATTGCTTCCCAATTGTACACTTTTTTCTTAGAAAGTATTCTGTGGTTTTCTTTCTGAACAAATATTATGGCAGGATATATCAAAACCAATGTAAACAACATTAAATTTGCACCTGAGAAAAGAAGTGTGCCATGAATTAATTTATATAAGTAATCTAGACAGCCATAAAATCTATGGAAAAATGTGAAGTTCAGTATTCTTTCAGGCTGGTTTATCCTGTTGAGAATATATATTTTAAAATATACACAAGAATTTATACAGATACTATAGAAATTTCATTTCATGACATAAAACATAATTTGTATATAGTCTTACTAAAGTGTGAAATATCTAATATTTTTCAGAATCATGATGATAATTGGCAATGAGGTTTAAAATTAATATACACTTCAAGTGTAGATGTTGTTGTTCCTCTTCTTTGCATTTGTGCAGTCTGCAACACCAACCAAAAATAAGATTGATCTGATGGAGTGATGTTTTCCCCCATTATAAGGATGTGTCTAAAACATTACACTGTTACAGTTTGTGTCCAGACCTAAATAAACTATTAATTTTAAAAGTATATGCAGAAAAACAAGATTTCAAAATAGGTGAAGAACTTTGTTTAACAAGAAAGACCTTATTTATACCCCATTATCTTTATGCATTCATCTGTTGGTAAATCCCTGAACTAGTTCCATAACTAGGCTATTTTGATTTGTGCTGCTATAAACATTGATATGCTTATACCACTATGGTATACTGATTTTATTTCTTTTGGATAAATACCAAAGTGGGATAGCTGGGTCATATGGTGGTTCAAATTATGCTGTGTACTCAGATGAATACACCACAGTGAATTTCACCTTTATGTATGTATATAATGTGTATGTGTGTGTGTGTGTATCACTAATTTTAAAATACTGTAAATAAATAATAAGAATACCAGTAGAGGAAGGGGAACAAAGGGAGGAAAGAAGGGACGAAAGGGGAAGTAAAAGGTCTGAAAAGAAGCAAATTATACTCCATGCTAGTGTAATTATTTCAGGATGAATCCCAATATTATATATAACTATACTGCAGTAATAAAAATATTATAACCAGAAAAAAGAAAATAACAACTTATTTATTCAATTAAACATTTTGATTCATTTTCACCATTGGATTCTAAACTTGTATAAAACTCTAGGGAACAGACATGCATATTTTCTTGTGTTTTCTCCCTTGAACAGTCATTTAAACATTTGAATACTGCCTGCTCTGTGTTTCCCTCACACCTCATGCTTTATAGTACCATATTTAGTTAAAGTGTTTTATATTTGGCTTCCCAGAAAGATTACAAACCTCATGAGAATAAGCTCTGTGATTTACTAATATCCTCTTTTCTCTGTCTCTTCTTTTTTATATAAACTAGGATTGGTAAATTTACTGTAGCAATGTAAACTAATATTTAAAACTGAAATTTCTGTAACTGGTTTGTAAAAGTTGTAATTGGTATTCTATTTATACAATAACTATGTCTTCATACTAAATATATTATCTCCATCGGTTGATTACAACTTTTTGGCAATACAGCTTAAAAGGAGGCACAAGACCAAGATTTTGTTGGGTGGAAAGTATATTGTAGTAGGAACTCCATTAGAAGTTGATCTCTGTTCTGAATATGCATTGTCATTTATCTCCTCTGTTACCTTGAACATAAAATGGAAATGATGTTGTTGCCCCAATAATTACAAAATCTGGTGTCTTTTACAATCACCTAAAAAATAGAGTATGCACTGAATATCTCTTATTGTGCTGCTTATAATTTTAAGTACTGGGTATTTAATCCCTACTTTCCAAAAAATGACTTGTAGTCAGTAGGGAAGACAAGCTAGCAGTCTTTTGCTCAAGAAATATGTTATGACATTATCATTTGACTCATTAGATTTGACCTCTTCAGGGAGGAGTTCCCTGGTCACTGAATCTAAAACCCTCTCCAGGCCATATTATAATCATAATCAATTTTAAAGTATACCACCACAATATCTAAATTTTCTTTCTTATTTATTATTTTCTGCCTCTCCCAAATGAAATATTAGTTCTATGACAATGGGTGCCATTTTATTCTGTTCAATTCTTTTTAGTAGCCCTTGCAATTAAGCCTGATATATATTATGGTTTCCTTAGGTATTTGTTGGATAAATGAATGAAAGGATATTAAAAAATACTTGTGCCATGGCAGCACAGATAAGGAAACTTCACTCTTTTAACTGTCATTTATATGAGTTGACTGTGTTTGAAAGACATACTACTTGCTTGCAGGAAGGCCATGTAAATCACAAACATATAATCAACAGTGTAATTACAAACAATTGTAAGTGCTATGAAGAAATGGATCTGGATGGCATTTGGCTATGTAACAGAATACGTTGTATACCTACAGTGGGAGATCCGAAATTTGCTGAGTAAATTCCATTTGAGCTAAAATTTGAATGGTTTCAATTAACCATACAAAAGCAGCAAGAATATCATATACAATGGTCCTGTGGTTGTTAGCAGTGTGAGCCTTTTAAGAAAAGGAAAGACTCGTAAGGATGAGCTCCAGTGGGCACTTGTTAGAGTAGGAGATAGGTGGCTGAGATACTGGACCCAGAACTTGAAAGCATTGTGCTTCATATTAATAGTTGAAAATGTATATTGAGGAATAGTGTAAGAAAAATAAAAGTCAGAAAAAAAGAGTCAATATGCATAAAATCCTTGTCTTATGATATTATTGGTTATTTTGAGATAAACATTTCCCAAATCCCTTTTTTCACCTTCACTGTCAGGATGTTATACTTGAATACATACATACACCTTTTGCATATAGAAATACCCTCTGTATGAAATAGTTAAACCACCAATTAGTTGCTAGTCATTTATTTTTAGATTTCCATGTCCTTATAAAAGTCAACAAAGTCTATTAAACTGAATTAGAACCAAGTCGAGCATATTAAAATAGAGAAAGGGTTAGGTTGAATATTAAATATATTTAGTACTTATTGAATGTTTCTCCTACATAGAAAGAGATAAAAAGTCTAATTCTTCTTGCAAAAGATCAACTGAAATTTGAAACTTATATATGTGCAAAGCATCATTTTAAGCACATGATCCACACATGTATAAAATGGAGTGGATGAATGAAATCTGGGCTTTATTGAACGCAAAAGGCTTTCTAAGTGATCAGATTTGAATTGGATCTTGGAAAAAAAGAGGATATATATGAATAAATAAGTTGGAAAGACAGGGAAGGTGTTCATTACTAAAGCATAAGACTCAGGTGATAGAATTAAGAATGGATAAAATGTGTGAAATTAGCATATAGATTATAGAAAGATCAAATTCGAAAGACTATGAAGTTGAAGATGGCGGCCTAGATTGACGCTGTGGTCAGTCTCTCCAGAGCCAGAGGTTGAAGTTGTGGAAATACCATCTCCCAGCCAGCTTCTGGATATCATCATACAGCTACCCGGGCAGGAATTTCACCTGTAAACAGGGCCACCAGCCAGCAGCCATTGCCACAAGCAGAGTGACTTCAGCAGCAAGCGGCAGCGGAGCTCAGCCTCAGCGGCTCAGCCCAGGGCTCACCCCGGGCGGGGCCTGCTTCTACTCCAGTGCCCACCCAACCAGGCAGGACCCCTAGCAGTTGCTCCCGTGGACACACGGCCCCAGCCGCTAGCCACTTGGGTGCCCAAATTCAGGGTAAGAGTCGCTGCAGAGACCCCAGCGGAGACAGCCCGCCGCACTTCCGCTCCAGAGCTCCGGTGCACCGGCAGGAGCCGCAGAGGGCCCAGATCCGCCTGCAGGAACCTCCACGGGTGTCCAGCAAGAGGGAGACCAGGAACTGCCACCTCAAGCCACTGAGGAGCCCAAATTCAGGAGTTCCTATTCACCAGCAGGAGTGCAAGAGAGGGCCAAAACAGCCCTCAGGAGCCGCCTCAGGAGCCCCAGCCAAAGCCACTCCCACTGCCCTCTAGAGATACATCCACTACTTCCACCACCAACTTTAGAGACAGTAGTGCCCATCTGGGGACACTGGGAGAACAGAAGTAGCTCCAAGGTGAGACACAGGTA